>ML675652.1:2687172-2735674 GCA_007922155.1 Mesoclemmys tuberculata
GTCTGTCTGTCTCGTGCAGGAAGCTCTACTGGACGGACGGGGACAACATCAGCATTGCCAACATGGACGGCGCAAACCGCAGCTTCCTCTTCACCAACCAGCGAGGACCCGTCGGTACGGAGCCCCTCCCCGACCCCATTCCCCTCTGGGGGGCCCCGGAGCCAGGGCCAACCCTTCCAGCCCTCCCGGGGCCTGTTCAGCCTCGTCTCAGCCCTTCCACCTCCTGCTCTTTGCCTGGGGGGGGCTGGCGGCCATTTTGTGCCAGGTGCAGCGCAGACTGCGCGCGGGGACGCCGCACACGTGCTCTCTCCTCCCCCTTCTCGTCCCGCCGTTCTCTGCCGGCGGAGGGGCCTGACAATGACCCCCCCGCCCCTCCGCCCGCAGGCCTGGCCATCGACTATCCGGAGAGCAAGCTCTACTGGATCAGCTCGGGCAACGGCACCATCAACAGATGCAACCTGGATGGCAGCGGCTTCGAGGTCATGGAAGCCATGAAGACCCAGCTGAGCAAAGCCACTGCGCTGGCCATCATGGGTGAGAGCCGGAGGGGGGCGGGGCTCTCAGACCCCACAGTGGGGAGGGAAGTGGGGCCGTCAGCCGGTGTCCTGGACTGCCCTTGCATTCACCCCACATCCGCCGCCACCCCGATGCCTGGAGCCGGGGGTAATGCAGCTTGCCAGCGTGGAGCCCGGGGGGCGAGGGGCTGGGGCTGTGGGGGGCCGGGGAATGTTTCTATGTTAGGAAGCAGGCTAAAGCTCCCCCCGCCAGATGGCTGCACGTGGTGCCAGGCTACAGGCTGCGCTGTGGTCCCGGCTGGGGAGCGGGCGCGGTGCCGAGGGCCCCAGGCTGTGCCCAGCAGCAGCTGCTATGTCCCCGGGCCCCTTCCCTCGCAGGTGACAAGCTGTGGTGGGCCGACCAGGCCTCGGAGAAGATGGGCACCTGCAAGAAGAAAGACGGGACGGGGGCGGCTGTACTACGCAACGGCACCACGCTGGTCATGCACATGAAGGTCTATGACGAGAGCGTCCAGCACGGTGAGAGAGTGCCCCGCGGGGTGGGGCGGGGAGGACAGGCGGGGTGGCGGAGGGGGTGCCCGCGGGCGGGAGGCCGTGACCTGAGCGTGGGAACCGGCAGGTCCAGGAACCCAAGCTGGGTTATTTTGAGGAACTTGGGCGATTTTGGGGGCCTGGCTCAGGGTTTCCAGCTGAAGGAGGGTGGGGTGAGGATTGATGTCTGGAGCCTGGCGCTGGCCGCCTGGCGCCGTGTGACCGAGCGGGTGCCAGGGCTTTGGGGGGCGATGGAAGCACCCGTGGCCGTTGCGGTAGCAGATCAGAAGCTGCCACGCGGCGCAGTCGCACGGCCCTGGCCAACCCTCACCCCCTCCCTTCCCTTTGCCCAGGCACCAACCCCTGCAGCGTGAACAACGGCGACTGCTCGCAGCTCTGCCTGCCCACCTCGCAGACCACCCGCTCCTGCATGTGCACAGCCGGCTACAGCCTCAAAAGCGGGCAGCAGTCGTGCGAAGGTGAGTGCCTCCCTCTGCCCCCCCCGGCCCTCCCGGGCACGGGGCTGTCCTGCTCTGGCGCCCTCCCGGGGTTGAGCGGCCCCTTTGGCCGGGATGCTCAGAACTCGCACCTGGCCACCGTTGTCAGGCGACGTGGAGACCCCCTGGGTTTGTGTTTTGGGGGGCGGGGGCAGAGACGGGGGTGTCCTGGCAACGCAGCCCTCTGCGCCCCAGATCTCTGGGTGCCAATCCCTCCCCGCCTGCGGAGCTAAACCCGTGACAGCTGCCTTCGCTCCCGCCCACGGCCCCGATGCGTCAGTTTCCCCGGCAAACTGAGAGGGGGCGCGGTGGGGGGGCGCTGGGGAGGCACGTGTAGTTATGCCTCACGCGGCACCTGATCTCCAGGTGGAGCAGTCTGCCTCCTCTCTCGCCTGCCTCCTCCCACCGGCGTTCGAGCTCCCCTGCGCCGGCTGGCCCACATGCGGTTGTTATGCGAGTGCCGCGGGTCTGTTCTAGGGGGGCACTCCTGTGACCCCCCTCCTCCCAGTGCAGACCAGCCTCGTTGCTGCTGGGCCACTGGCCGGGCTGCCGGAAGCCCCGTTTCCGTGCCCTCTTTGGGATCCCCTGCCCCAGCCTGACCGTCCCCTTCTCTTTGCAGGTGTGGGCTCCTTCCTGCTGTACTCGGTCCACGAGGGAATCCGCGGCATCCCCCTGGATCCCAACGACAAGTCAGACGCCCTGGTTCCCGTCTCCGGGACCTCGCTGGCCGTAGGGATCGATTTCCACGCGGGTGAGAGCCACCAGGCCACAGTTTCCTCGTAGGCCGGTCTTCAGCCGCCCGACCGGCGCAGGACTGATGCCCCACTGGAGATTGCAGATTGCCAGGCAGCGCCGAGAGCCAGGACACCAGGGCTCAGCCGCTGACCTGATGGGGGAACCATTTTTGTAGCTCTGTGCCTCCGTTTCCCCCGTGGTGCGATGGGGACGGTGACACTGACTGGGGCGAGCTGGGCAGCTGAACTCATTGGCGGAAGGGTGGGGAGGCACTGGAGATGCCGAGCCGTGTTGTGGGGGGGAGGGAGGGCTCCTCCCCCCCCCCCCCCCCCTTCAGCTTGGGAACAGTGGCCGAGAGGCATGCTGTTTAACGAGGCCTTGGCCAGGGCCCCACACCCAGCAGCGTCCGGAGCCTTGTCCCTCCTCCCTGCACCACCTAGAGCCCCCCCTGCAGCCGCTGCCCCCCCAAGATCCTATTTCTGGCACATCTTCCCCCCTGTGTGAGCCCCCCCAGCTGCTGAGATTTGTGCAGCACGCGCCCCCCACTGTTAACGGGCTCCCCTGGGCGGTGGGTAAAGCGCCCCTCCGCCTCGCCCTCATGCCCGCTCTGCCCCCCTTCCCTAGAGAACGACACCATCTACTGGGTGGACATGGGGCTCAGCACCATCAGCCGGGCCAAGCGGGACCAGACGTGGCGGGAGGATGTGGTCACTAACGGCATTGGGCGAGTGGAAGGGATCGCGGTCGACTGGATAGCAGGTGAGGCACCGGCCGGCCGGGGAGAGAAGCCGTGGGCTGGCACGGCTGCCTGGCAGGGGGCCCCAGATGACGTGGTGTCCCCGGCCTCCCTTCCCAGGAAACATCTACTGGACGGACCAAGGCTTCGACGTCATTGAGGTGGCCAGGCTGAACGGGTCGTTCCGCTACGTCGTCATCTCGCAAGGGTTGGACAAGCCACGGGCCATCACGGTGCATCCGGAGAAAGGGTGAGCCGCCCTCGGGGGGCTGGCAGCCCTGGGAAGCAGCGTAGCCTGGATCGGACTGGAGAAAAGCGTTCCGGGGGCTGGAGCGTCGGGACTCCTGCGTTCTGTCCCCAGCTGTGAGAGGGGAGTGGGAGCGGGGTGGGGGTGACGGGGAGCCAGGACTCGTGGGCTCTCTACCCAACTCTGGCACTGACTCCATGCAGAACCTTGCCCCATTCTGAGGGTCAAAGCGGCTGCTGGTTTTGGGTGACTGTTCTGTGATGCCCTGGGCCTGTTTTCAGTGGGGCCGAGCAACTGCAGCTCCCCTCACCTCAGCTGGACACGGGGGGGCTCAGCCTCTCTTGCGTGGTGTCTTGAAGTGGGCTCCCAAAACCGCTGGCTGTGTTTGGGAACGTTGGCCGGAGTGACCTGCCCCGAGCCATGGAGGGGGGAATTTATGTGGGGTGAGCCCTGGATTGCCGAACACCCAGGTCTGCCCCTCAGCTGCAAGAAGCCACTTCGCCTGCTGCATCCCCAAACGGTGGGAGAGCGTTGGGTGGGGGGGACACGTTTCTATGACAACACAAGAGCTGGGAGCGTGTGCCCAGCTGGGTTACTAATGAGTTGGGCTGGGGCCCCCGCAGGTACCTGTTCTGGACGGAGTGGGGCCAGTACCCTCGCATCGAACGCTCCCGCCTGGATGGAACCGAACGGATGGTCCTGGTCAACGTCAGCATCAGCTGGCCCAACGGGATATCGGTCGACTATGAGGTACAGTTCAGCGCTCCTAAGGGGTGCCGGCGGGTGTCCGCGGGCAACTGTTGGGTAAGGTGGATCTGAGCCCCACTGGCCCATCCCAGGAGGGGAAGGATACAAGGCACGTGGCGGATATCAGTGGGTCGGGACCACCCAAGATGCAGCCATCACCCTGCGGTGCGAGAAACTGGAGGGCTGTGTAGAGCAGGTCTGTGCACCCGCCCATCCCTGCCGGTGCAGACATAAGATGCGCTGAGATCTCCGTCCATCATGCCGACCGGCGCTGTCCCATTGTTTCCTTGTGCTTCCCCCTCTCTCTGCATCCATCCGTTGTCTCTTCTCCTGTATGTAGGTTGTAAGCTCTTTGGGGCAGGGACTGCTGTGTTCGTACAGCACCTAGCACGGCCACCTCCTGGGCCGTGACCTGGGCTCCTAGGTGCTACCATACACATAAATAACATTGTCTAGGCCTTTGGCCTTCCAACCGCCCGCGTCACAGCGCTGGGTCCATGGGGGAGACACGCTTGCTCTCTCTTTCTTTCACTCCTCTGCCGCCCCGCTGAGCCGGAACCAACTGGGACGGCTTCTCTCCCCCTCCAGGACGGGAAGCTTTACTGGTGCGATGCTCGGACGGACAAGATCGAACGGATCGACCTGGAGACGGGAGAGAACAGGGAGGTCGTCCTGTCCAGCAACAACATGGACATGTTCTCGGTGTCGGTCTTTGAAGATTACATCTACTGGAGCGACCGGTACGGCTGCCTCCCCGTCCCCGCCATGCAGGGGTACCGGCCCCTGGAGCTCTGGCGGGAGAGATGCTGGCTTGGAGAGATGGGGGTGCGGCAGGGCTCACCAGCACTTGGGACATTGGGGGATTGAAATCTGCAGGGCCAGGGGACTGGGGGTGTCATGCAAACGAGGCAGTGCCCTAATGGATGTCGGCGGGCGATCCTGGGTGTGTGCGCGTTGGCAGATGGGGCCTGGTCAGGGTGGGCGGGTGCGGCCCCTGCTGGCCCACGGGAAAGGTTCCCGCCTGCTGCTCACTGCCTCTTTCCCTAGGACCCATGCAAATGGCTCCATCAAGAGAGGCAGCAAGGACAACGCCACGGAGTCGGTGTCTCTGAGGACAGGGATAGGAGTGCAGCTGAAGGACATCAAAGTGTTCAACCAAGCCAGGCAAAAGGGTACGTCTGGGGGCTGGTGTGCCCAGAGCCGCCTCTTTCCCCTCGCTTTTCTCTGGGGTCTGTGGGGGGAGTTAAATGCTATGGGGAGAGGGGTCTAGAGCCTGGGGCACGGGGAGAGGTTTGCAGGAGCATGTGGCCTTGTCTGTTCTCAGGGAGGAATTTTTTTCTCTTGTCCATGTTTGCAAAGTCTGGGTAATTTATCCTGGAGGCGGTTTGGAAAAGGAGGTTTGAAAAAATGAGCAAAGTGCAACCGCACACCAGGGGTTCACGCACCCAGCCCCGTTCCCACAGAGCCACTCTCACGCTCGGAGTCCCACGGGTGCGCACTGACACCGACGAGGCATCTCACCCTCACGCCACATGCAAACCAAAACAGCTTCTGGGTCACGAGCAGCCCCAGGTGGTGCCCACGCTACCGATGCTGTGCCAGGAGAGCTGTGCCAGCGTGGTTATGCCAGCCTATCCCCATTGAGTGACACTGCCTGAAGGGCGTTGGCCATTGGTGTATGAACGCTATCTCCCTCCATCCTCCGACATTGCTGCGTCTACCGGGCTTTAGTGCAGCACAGCTCATAGACTCATAGACTCATAGGTCAGAAGGGACCAATATGATCATCTAGTCTGACCTCCCGCACAAGGCAGGCCACAAAACCCTACCCATACACATTTATAACAACCCCGAACCCATGACTGAGTTATTGAAATCCTCAAAAATGAGATTTGAAGACCTCAAGCTGCAGGGAATCCACCAGCAAGCGACCCATGCCCCATGCTGCAGAGGAAGGCGAAAAACCCCCGTGGCCCCTGCCAATCCGCCCCGGAGGAAAATTCCTCCTGACCCCAAATATGGCGATCAGCTAAACCCTGAGCATGTGGGCAAGACTCACCAGCCAGCTGTGTTGGTCGGGGTGTGGGTTTTTTTCACATCATTGCGTCGACCTAACTTTGAAGTATAGACAGTCCCAGAGGATGTGACAAGAAATACCACTAGCTTTCCCTCCACAATTTGACATCAGGCCAGCCATTTCCTGTGGATTGAATCGTTTTGCCCCCTCCCTTCTCTGGGAACACAGACGAGATGTTAAAATACGTGCCACGTTCTCTGTGCTACAACATATTGCCCGTATGGTCTTTAAAATGTGGGACATGGGGTCCTCCCCCAGACTTTGGGCCTGTGCCCCACGCAGTCTGCCTCCCATGTTCCCCCCACCCTCTCCGTGCAGGGTTTGAATCCATATTCTCCCCCCCCCCAGGCACCAACGTCTGCGCCCAGAACAACGGCGGCTGCCAGCAACTGTGCCTGTTCCGTGGCAACGGGCAGCGGACGTGCGCCTGCGCCCACGGCATGCTCTCCGAGGACGGGATGAACTGCCTGGACTACGACGGTTACCTGCTGTACTCGGAGCGCACCATCCTCAAGAGCATCCACCTGTCGGACGAGAACAACCTCAATGCGCCCATAAAGCCCTTCGAGGACGCCGAGCACATGAAAAACGTCATCGCCTTGGCCTTCGACTACCGCGACAGCGCCACGGGCAGCAACCGCATCTTCTACAGTGACATCCACTTCGGCAACATCCAGCAGATCAACGACGATGGCACCGGGCGCAAAACCATCGTGGAGAGTGAGTCCCTGGGGCCCTCTCTCATCCTCTTCCTCCGTCTCGCTCATTTCCCTTATCTCAGGGTCACAACTCCCGGGGCAGCTATTCAGGGACTGGCTGGGAGGACTCTTGAACAGCCCCAAGACTGCAGAACATGTGGGGGGCCGTCCCCAGGGTTGGCTCTAGAGCGGGCTGCATGATGGAGTTCTGGAATGGGGGGGACGGGCTCCAGATGTGGGAGGCGTTGGGAAGCTCAAGGAGGTGCATAGGGCACAGGTACCTTGGGGTCACCGTGTCCTGGGGCTCTAGAATGTGTGGGAAGCAGGGAGGAGGCAGGGGGGACTCCAGGATGAGGGGGAGAGCGCTCGAGTCTAAATGCATCCAGGTTTCCATAGTACCGGGCTGAGAAAGGGAGGTGTGGGGGGCGTTCCCGTTGCAGGTGTGCTCCCCACGTTCCAGATCAGTGAGAGCCAATGGGTGCAGCCACAGCACACCTCCCTGCAACGTGTCTGTCCTTCCTGGGGGCATGTCCAGGACAGACCCCTTCCTCCATCTCTTTCCCTGCAATCTCCAATGTATCAGAGGCTGGATCTGGCCAGAGAGAGGCACCATGTTGCTGCAGCAAAACCCGTCGTGCCAGCTCCGGGGCCCCTCTTCCCTTGGAGTTTGATTCTCCAGCCTGCATTTTTTACGCTTAAAATTGTTTCCCTTCCCAAACAGATGTGCCACCTTCCCTGAGATCTGAGACTCTTCTCTCTTTCCTGAGAGACGTAGCATGCTCAGGTGCTGGGGTTGATGTGCCAGCCGGTGGTTCTCGCCCTAGCTCTGCTCTGGCGACAGACTGAGATGTCCCGTTTGCCCTCCGAGCAGCTTCAGCCGTTAAAATGGGGTTTAGGCAGAGAGATGGTAAGATGCACAGACAGTGTAGGTAGCAAAGCCTGGGGCAGATCCTCGGCTGATATCAATCATCATAGCCCTCCTGATTTTAAGGGAGCTAGGAACATTTACTCCTATGGTGGATCTACCTCCCTTTGTGAGTGTGCCCATCCGTCTCTGTGCGCGTCCATCCGTGTGCACGGGCATTTCCAAGGAAATAAGGCGCCACGGCCAATCTGGGCAACTCTGTGTTTGCATTTCCTTTACAAGACTAACCCGCTCACTCCCAAGAAGACCCACGGCCTCCCTAAGCCTGTTTACATTTACAGTAAGCTCGCCCCGAACAGCATTTACTGCTCTGGTCAGGAAAGATCTTTTGACTTATTGCAGCTGGGTGACTGAAGGGTTTGGTGTGTTGAGCACAGGTGCGGGAGGTGCCGTGCGGTTAAGTCACTGGCCTGCTGTGGAGGAAGCTAAGTTCTTTCAGGTCCTATCTTTGCTGCAGACCCCCTGGACGATCTGGGGCCCATCATTTCTCTCTGGGCTCAGTTTCCCCGTCTGCAAAATGGGCATAATCAGCCAGCCTTCGACTGTGAGCTCTGTCTCCTGCAAGGTGTGTGTACAGCGCCTGGCACAGTGGCCCCTGGTGCAGCGCCTGGCCTGACCATAATAATGCTGCTTATGAAAGTGAAGAGCCAGGAGTGGGAGCTCAACTCCCATCCTGACCTGCAGCACCCCCTTCCATCCTCGTCCCAGGCCGCGTTGGCCTTGTGGGGCCAGTGGGAGGTGGGAAGCCAGCAACGCCCAGCAGGGTCATGACGGCCAGGAAAGCAGGGGCTGCTTTTACCCAGCGGCTTCTTCAGCCTTCGCACAAAGGCCTGTGAACCTCAGGCCTCGCCCCAGGTCCGCAGCCAAGGGGGAGACACAGCAAGACCCAGTTTGCGCCTGATCCACAGAAGAGCAGGCGCGGCGGGTGCAAGTCGTGGCTGCCCTTATCTGCACCGAGGGCTTGTGTGTGCAGCTGCCGGTCGCCGATTGCGCAAACCCAGGGCAGAAGAGGAGCCGCCCTGCAAAGAAAAGCCCAGCCTTTCTACGCGGCCTAGCTCAGCATAGATGAAAGCGGTGGACGGGCGTCTGTGAGCAAGTTAGTTCCCGCACAGCTCCTTCTGCGCCGCCCTTTCTCCCTCTCTCTTCTGTGGGAAGGGGAATGGCTGCACCTCAGAGGCTGCTGAATCTGTGGCCCGTTTCCCAGGGAGCTCCGTGTCCAGAGTCACCGGCCGCACCTTGTTCCGCAGCCTCTTCCTGCAGCCCCCAAGTAGGGACACCTGGGCGTCACTCCGGACTGCCTGGGCGTGAGGATGTAGATGGCGGGGTTGGCCACGGTGGAGGCCAACATCAGGAACCAGCACAGGTGGGAGAGCCCCGCGGGCGCCGACCAGGCCCTGGAGCAGCAGAGTGTAGGAGGGGACCCGGCAGCAGCCTTGCCATGCGGGCGTTGTCTTTGCCAGGTAGCGGGCACGTGTGGTGCCCCAGGATCGTGGCATGTAGGATGGAGATGGTGGCCAGCGGGGTGGCAAAGGCACAGAGGAAAAGGGCTACGATGTCCGCCTGCTGACCGGCCCCGGTGAGGCCACGAAGCAGGATTGGCCCGCACACGCGTCCCGATACGAGCTGAGGAGGCGAACGCCAGAGTGTGGCCTGCCACGTCGGCCAGGGAGAGTGCCCCGTCCACAACAGGCGGCCCGAGGGCTGGTGGGACGTGTGGCCTCCTGGGACACGTGGTCTCGTTGCAGCTGGGTGCTCCCGAGGCTGTGGGGATGTTCATGGTTCAGAGCAGCAGGAATCCAGCCTGCTCGGCGTCTGCGGGGAGCTAGAATCACAAGCATGCACACACAACCCCGGTTACCCTCCCGCCGGCACCGCTGCAGCCCTCGACAGCAAGCCTAGCCCCCTGGCTGCTGAACTGGGCCCGCCTGGGCACGTGGGGCGGCACACGTCCAGCTGCCTGGGTTCTCGTCCCCTTCACTCACGGGATCCTGGCTCCCCTTAGCCAGGGGAGGCTGCCCCAGGCGTCACATCACTCCCAGCCCTCCTGAGATCACGCCCAGGGCTGGCTAGCGCTGCTCTGGACTGCCCAGCTCCTCCTCTCACCTGCTGCACTTAGCAAGCGACGCTCTCTCTGCCTCCTTCCTGGCTCCTCCATCGTGTCCATCCCCAGCCTCCCCTGCCAGCCCCCTGGGCTCAGAATAGCCTCCCGCGACCTGGGTCACAGCTCGTCTCCTCGACAGAGCCTCCTCTACGGATTCCCACCAGTGTCTGCTGGCCAGAGCAGGGGATGTGGCACATGCCTCTGCTAGGGCCTGTTGGCAGGTGACCATTGCACTGTGGCTGCAGAGTCAAATCAAAGCCCACCTGGAGTGTGAGGTTGTGTTTGGCTTCTCCTGGCGAGCCCCGATCCCTGCGGTCTATGCCACATGCCTTCCCCAAATCCCCGCAGCAGTGACCCCTGCCTTGCCCCACATATTGAAAGCCAAAGCCGCCCCCTCCTGATCCAGCCTGTTGGATTCTCCACATGAAGGCCCATTGCAAAACAAACAGGAGCCCCGGACGCTTCTGGGGGACGTCACCTGTGCCTCCCAGAGCTGCTCGCTGCCGGGCGTGTCCAGCCCGTCTCATTGCTGATCTGCCTCGGGCATGGGAGCCGGTCAGCACAAAGAGCGAATGCCAGCCGTGTGCGCCCAGTCCGCTTCGCCATTCGGAGCTAGGCTGCTATTCAAATCAACTTCAGCAGCGGGCAGCAGCCTAAGGGGAAAGCAGAGAGCACCATGTGCCCAACGGGACGAGCTGGTGTCGTGTGCATGCAAATGCCCGACCCAAATAAATATTAAACTCCTCGGCCCCACTCTCCTTCCACGAGCCGTGACTAATTACAGCAGCCGCTTGAATGGGATTTAGAGGCCCAGCGGCACTCGGGATCGTCTTAATTGTTGTGTGCGTCTCGTTTACATTATTAAAGCGCGGAGTTTAGCGGTGACTAAGAGTCTCTCTGCAGAGCGGGGGAGCAGCTTCGACTGAGTCCCGGGTGCCCCATTCGCTCTTCAAACACTGACTCGGGGCAGGGCGGGGGAAGCAGCGCGTCCTTTGCAGACAATCACGTTCGCTGCCTCTCTTTGCTAGCTTTGGTGCTTGAGAGCCGCACACAGACCCGCCTGGACGGTTAATTCCAAAGCACTTGGTGCCGCATTGGGTCTTGGAGCGGATGCGGCTCTGCTCACAGGGACCCCTGCAGGACACTGGAACAATGGTTGCCTAGCCCCAAGACTAGCTCACAACCGCTGGCTGGTAGCTCAGATGCCGCCTGCCGTCGTGTGTGTCAATAAAAAGGGGTTTATTGACTCCTCAGCCTCCAGGGTTTTCTGAACCCAAATCCAGATGAGAATTTGAGTAGCCCCAGCCCCCCCAGCTGTTCCCTGCACGCACCCCAGCGGAGGAGGGGAAGGGAGGGATAGTGGTCGGCCAGGTGGCGTTTCACACTCGTTTTGCACTAGTGTCACTCTGAGCCACGTCCCCCGCTGGTGTCAGTCCGCATCACACGGGTGGGGGGTCATGGCTTGAACCTCTGGCTCCAAGGGAAGCGTGAAGCCCAGTTAGTGTCAACGGCAACATGGGTCCGGTTTCTCCTCTCGCACTGGTGTGAATCGGGAGTCGCTCCTCTAACGTCAGCCGGGACGCACTCTGTCCCCATCAGCCCAGCTAGACACAGAATCGGGCGGGGAGTGGATAGATGAAAGCCTTGCTCAGAGGGAGGGCAACGAGAGATGGCAGTGTGGGCCTTGGGTCTCCTCTCCGGGCACTGTGCATGGAGAGCTGTTCTCCAGCCTTCCTGCCACTGCAGGGCCTCGGGATTCATCCAGATTTGAAAGTCTTTCCACTGCTGCAGCATTTCAGTAGCATCCGAAATCTCTCCGGGGCTTTGCATGCCCCCAGCCTCCGCAGCAGAGGAGGTACATGCAGGATAGGGGCCCCCTTCTAGGGCATGGGGCGTCCTGGAGATGTGCCATGGGCACAAAGAAGTCAGGGTCTTGGGTTTGAAGGCCATGTTTCGTAGGGTGACGGCCACAAAGGGGCGAGCATGACTGGCTGGGATTTGAACCTGTAGCTCCAGGGATGCTGCGGTTTCATGCCTCATGCTAGGAGCCCTGAGCTGTTCCCTCGGTCTGTGGCTTCAGCCTGAATTAACCACTGCGGCTTTTATCCCATGTCTCCCTGCTCCATTTCACTGCCAGTCTCGGTATTAATGTCAAACGCTGGCCAGGTGGGTCAAGTCCTTGGATCATGTCTGGCCCGCCTAGAGGATGACAGCTCTACTACTGCTCCTGGCTGATGGAGTTCTCTTGTAGCTCGGGGGCAGAGGCCTGTGCTTTGAGTGCTGAAGGACCCAGTTTTGAACCCCGTGGCCAGCTGTGGGGCTGGCGACCCGGCAGCAGGAAGAGGGGAGCTGAAAGATAGCCTTAGCCGGAAACATCTGGACTTGGAACAGCTGGGTGCTGAGTGTGAGGAACAGCCTGGCTAGGGAATCTCATCTCCCTCTCTTTCCCTCCCCCTGTGCAGATGTGGGCTCGGTGGAGGGCCTGGCTTACCACCGGGGCTGGGACACGCTGTACTGGACGAGCTACACCACGTCCACCATCACGCGGCACACGGTGGATCAGAGCCGCCGGGGGGCCTTCGAGCGGGAGACGGTCATCACCATGTCGGGAGATGACCACCCCCGCGCCTTCGTGCTGGACGAGTGCCAGAAGTGAGTGCCAGAGCCTCCTGGGGCAGCCGGCCTGGAGCCTGACAGCCTGTGCGTGGAGCTGGGGGAAGAGTCCCTTGCAACGGGCCTCAGCCTTGCTCCCCCATTGCTGGGGCTGTGGTGCACGGGCAGTCTCCCTGAGCTGGCCTGCTGTTAAACCTTAAGCGTCGTGTGAGCGGAGCTGGCTTGGCAGCGCTGCGGGGCGTTGGGGGATTCTTAGCGGGTTAAACTCCAGGGACAGGTCTCGGGGCAGGTTCCTAGCTCCTGTTACTGCCCCTTTACGTCCCTTTCCATGCACCAGGCGACCCGTTCAGCCAAGAGTCTTGGGGGGATCCCCCCGGTGACTAGCAAAGCGGGGTCGGGAAGGGCTGCTGGGGCTGGGAACCCACGGATGGTAGCCTAAGTCCAAGAGTCTGGCGAGCCAGGCCACGCGAGGGCTACGACTCAGCTTGGGCTGGCCACACAGCCCGGGCTGGCCGGGTCGCTCAGTCCCGCCTTTCTCCTCTCAGCCTGATGTTCTGGACCAACTGGAATGAGCAGCACCCCAGCATCATGCGGGCCACCCTGTCCGGCGCCAACGTCCTCATCATCATCGACCAGGACATCCGGACGCCCAACGGGCTGGCCATCGACCACAAGGCCGAGAAGATCTATTTCTCCGACGCCACGCTGGACAAGATGGAGCGCTGCGAGTACGACGGTTCCCATCGCTATGTGAGTCCCGGGGCCCAGCGGCTGCTTGGACGGGGGCGTGGGGCAAATGCAGGGTCCGGACCTGCGGATCCCCTCGTGCAAGGGGGCTGGCGGTGGGGTGGGGGCCCAGAAACAAGACCCAGAGCTGGCCTGTGTCCCCTTGAGATGGCCAGTGTGGAGCATGGACCATGTTCTCCCCCGGTCGGGGTAGAGTGGTGGGGGCACAGCTCCTTGGGAAGGGCAGG
This sequence comes from Mesoclemmys tuberculata, assembly GCA_007922155.1. Classification (NCBI taxonomy): domain Eukaryota; kingdom Metazoa; phylum Chordata; order Testudines; family Chelidae; genus Mesoclemmys; species Mesoclemmys tuberculata. Next base: position 2,700,569 of record ML675652.1, read on the forward strand.
CCCCCCCCCGGTACGGAGACCTTAAACAGTCTGGGGGTGGCTGCAGCCGTTCGTGTGTCTGCCCCCCCATGCTATCGGTGTGCTGCCGCCCGGCAGGTGATCCTGAAATCCGAGCCGGTGCACCCCTTCGGCCTGGCTGTCTATGGCGACTACATCTTCTGGACGGACTGGGTGCGCCGGGCCGTGCAGCGCGCCAACAAGTACGTGGGCACGGACATGAAGCTGCTGCGCGTAGACATCCCCCAGCAGCCCATGGGCATCATCGCCGTGGCTAACGACACCAACAGCTGTAAGGGAACCGGCCGCCAGCCGGGAATTTCCTCCCTGGAGCCCCTCACGCCTCACCTCAACCCGGCCCCATTGCAGGCTGGGCGGGGATTCGCCCCATAGAGACACCCCCACCTCCCTGGCCTGCCCCCGGCCCTCGCCAGCTCTCCTGTCCCCTGTGCAGGCCGGAGGTGAGGATTTGCCCGTGGAGACCCCTGCCTATCGTGGTCCCTCCCCAGCCAACTTTGGAGTGTCTGGGCCTGACCCTGGCTCTGGGAGCCTGTAGGACAGCCCAGGGGATTTCCCATCCCCGGCGGGAGGGGTGCCACACCCGGCCCTGCCCTCGGCGCCTTTACCGGTGTCTCCCCTTGGCCTGCCTTTGATTTTGTTTCTCCTCTGCCCCCCAGGCGAGCTGTCCCCCTGCCGGGTGAACAACGGGGGCTGCCAGGACCTCTGTCTCCTCACCCTCAAGGGGCACGTCAACTGCTCCTGCCGGGGCGAGCGGGTGCTGCAGGAGGATTTCACTTGCAAAGGTGAGCGCCCCGCCGGGACCCTGGGTCGCCACAGCCCTGGGGTGGGGGGGAGGATGGAGGCAGAAAGGGGCAGGGAGGGGGTAAAGGGGACTGGAACAGGGAGAAGGAAGGGGAATGGGGAGGGTGGGGGGGCCCGTGGAGGGGAGATGGGGAGGGGACTTCTCTAAATTTGGTCCCACCCCCAGCTCTCAACTCCACCTGCAACGTGCACGAGTTCGAGTGTGGCAATGGGGAGTGCGTCGACTACAGCCGCACCTGTGACGGCTCCGCGCATTGCAAGGACAAGTCGGACGAGAAGCAGTCCTACTGCAGTAAGGGCCGCTCGCGCTCGGCTCCCCCTTGGGTGGAGAATGGAGTCAGGATCCTGGGCGCCCGGCCTAGGGGTAGAGCCTCCTTGCAGGGAGTGCTCTGTAGTGGCTGGGCTGGGGGAACTGGGAGCCAAAGCTGGTCCTAGCCCTGGGCATGGTCAGGCTTGAACAGGAGGGGGCTGGTGTTCAGGACTCCTGGGTTCCCCACGGGGCAGGTCGCAGCCTCCCTGTGCCTGTATGCCAGGCTGGGACCGACTGACCACGCAAGTGCTGCCCTGCGGCCGGTTCCATGCCAGCCAGGGGTGGCCCTGCCCTGGGGGTCCTTGGCTATTTCTAGCCTTTCTGCTGCCCCAGTGGCCTGAGCTGACCGAGGCGTTGGCTGGCAAGACCCTTAGAACTGGGAACCGGGGCTGGCAATCCCCCGACCCCCCCAGCTCCCCTCTCCGCCCCTCCCGCAGGCAGCCGCAAGTGTAAGAAGGGCTTTCGGCACTGCCTGAACGGACGCTGCGTGGCCAACGCCTACTGGTGCAACGGCATGGACGACTGCGGGGACAACTCGGACGAAGTGCCTTGTAACAGTAAGCCAGTCCCCTCTCCCGGCTGGTGCTCGAAGGCCACGGGCGGGCGGGTGCCTGCGCCGGGCAGGCCTGTCTCTGTCACGGCCCAGGGACTGACCCCAGCGGCATTCGTCAGTCTCCTCTCCAGCTCACCCGTCGCGGCCATCCGCCTGCCGCCTCCCAGGGACAGGGCTGGGAGGACGCCGATGGGGGGTTCAGACTCCCGCTCGTCGCCACATTTCCCAAACCCAGTCTCGCGGCCTCTGCGTGACGGGGGCAAATGGGAGTGGCTGGGCCTTCGTCTGTCTGGGCCTCCTGCCCCCCGTCATCCTCATGGGGGCAGCCTCTCACTGGGTGTAAACACTGAGCTGTCCAGGTGGTTTAGGAGCGTTTGAGAACCCAGCAGCCTCATGCGGAGACCTTGGCCCAGGGCACGTTACTCTGCCTGTTTCCTTTCCCGCCGTCATAACTCCCAGCTCCTGGCCCGGTAGATAAGGCCCTGCAGCAAACTGGGCCAGGTTCCCGGTGCTTCCTTCCCCTCGTCAGGCTCCCCCCTCCTTCCCCCCGGGTCAGACCCTCCACTGGCTCCAGGCACAGGTGCAGCGTGACAGAGCCAGATCCGCCCCTGTGGTGTCACCTACACCGGGGCAATGTGGGGGGCAAACACGGCCAAGCCTGGGCAGGAACGTTCTGCATCCGCGTCGTCCCGGGGTTCAGGGTTACGAGCCCCGCTCAGAGCATTGGGGTGGGCAGCCTGTGTCCCTCTGCAGTGAGCGCTGGGGGCTCGTGTGTGGGCCCCATGGCTGCCCTCCGAGCCCCCCCCAGTAGCTCCGGTCTGTCCCCATCGTTGCAGAGACCAGCTGCGCAGCGACCGAGTTCCGCTGTCGGGACGGGAGCTGCATCGGGAACTCAAGCCGCTGTAACCAGCTCATCGACTGCGAGGACGCCTCGGACGAGATGAACTGCAGTGAGTGTCCAGCGCTGTGTGAGGACCCCCCCCCTTCATGGCACGTGTCCCTCCTCTCCCCCTTTCAGCCTCAGAACTGTGCCAGGCCCCTCTGCCCGCCTGTCCCCTGCCACAAGTCAGTTCTTTGGGGACAGGGATGGGACTCGAGGCCGAGGCAGGTTATCGGGTCCTGGGAACAGGCCCGGCTGCCCCATCACTTCCAGGCCAGGGGAGGGCGGGAGGCTCGGTGCCATCCAGGGCAGCGAGGAATCCTCACTCTTGGCCGTGACAGAAGAGGAAGGGCCAGTGTGTGTCACTGTGTGTGTCACTGTGTGTGTCACAGTGCGTGTGCTGTGCGTGCAGTGTGTGTGTCTGTGTGTGTTCTGTTCCCAGCTGCTCACCCAGCAGCTCTCTCCTGTCTGGGCCAGAACCCTGGCCTCCCCTTCAGGGGGGTTGTTCTGGAGCCCCCCCTCCAGCTGTGGCTCAGCCACCAGCAGGTGGTGTGAGGGTGCGGCCGGTGGAGGGGACTTGCCCCCGTCAGGCAGGACGCCTGGGGGGTGGCGGGGGGCTGGGAGCTGTGCCAAGGGCCGTGTCCACTCGGGCTTTTGGTCGGGTTCCCCGTAGGCGCCACTGACTGCAGCAGTTACTTCAAGCTGGGGGTGAAAGGCCTGACCTTCCAGAAGTGCGAGCACACGTCGCTGTGCTACGCCCCGTCCTGGGTGTGCGATGGCGCCAACGACTGCGGGGACTACTCGGACGAGCAGAACTGCCCAGGTGAGAGCGGGGCCTGGCCGGGGATGGGATGGGGCCGGGCAGCTCGGCGTGCCCACGTGGGCAGGGGCTGCTTGTTCCTACCTGAGGTGCTGGGGAGCAGCTGGGTGGGATTGGGGCGATGTGAGGGGGCGAGCCAATAGCGCACGGCTGTGCAGAGAGCATACAGGAACAGGGAGAGGCCCTGGGGAGCTGGTCTGGTGGTCAGGCACTGAGCTGGGATTTAGGAGACCGGGGAGCCATTCTCTGCTCTGCCACACGCTGCCCGGTTGACCTTCGCTAAGTCCCTTCATCTCCGGGCTCAGCTTCCCCATCTGTAAAATGGGGACAATAACCCGCCCTCTGGTGCCTGGTTTTAAACTGTCTCTCGGCTAGGGTCTGTGCAGCCCTCAGGGTCCCCACCTCGGCTGGGCCGTAGGGGCTACTGTAATTCCCAGTAACAGCTGAGAATTTGGGAAGGGCGCTTCTCTGCGCCCCCCACCCCCTCGTTGTCCCCCTGCCGCTCCCGCTGCTGGCGCTGTCTGCTGGGATCGGTCTTGCCCTGTTGCTCTGCAGAGCCGGGCCCCGGCATTGGCTGTGCGGCGTAGCCAGGCCCGGAGGGAGGCAGGGCTCAGCTGGTGCCACGGAGCCAACCGTCGCCCCTCCCCTGCCTCCCGCCAGGAGTGAGGAAACACAAGTGCCCGGCCAATTACTTCACCTGCTCGAGTGGGAGGTGCATCCCTATGACCTGGATGTGCGATAAAGAAGATGACTGCGAGAATGGCGAGGACGAGGCGAACTGCAGTAAGCACGCGGGGCGGGGAGCACGGGATTGTGGGACGGGCAGGGTGGGCGCGGCCCTCGCAGGGGCAGTGCAGGATTGTGGGACGGGCGTGGAGGGGATGTTCTGCAGCCAGCCTCCCCGCAGCGGGGTTATTCCGGTTCCAGGGCATTTTAAATCTCTCGCGTCCATCTCCCGGCCATGAGGGATCTCTCGCTCTCCCCCTCTTCAAGGATCGTAACGGTCCAATTTCCCCGCCTGTGCGGCCGCCCCTTGCACGTTGGCACACGCCATGCCATGCGACAGCTTCACGCCGCTGGGGGCCCAGCCCGCGTTGAGTTCTGGGAAGCCAACCGCTGTCACTTGAGTGGTCAGCCGCCTACCCAGAAAGAGACGGGCCGGTGTCAGACCGGCCAGTTCGACCTCCTGGGTGCGGATCTTTCTGGCCTTAACTTCAAGGTCTGCTGAGCCCTGGGGACCCGTTTTGATCACTCAGAACCTATAGCCAGGGTGCACGCCGACCCCGGAGTCCCACGGTGCCCATCACCATGGCATCTAGGTACCGTTAGTGTAAACCAGTGATGTCACCTGCCGCCACCCGGCCCCGTTCCTCGAACCCCTGCGTCTGCTGCTCAGCGGTCGCGCGTTGGAGCGTCCTGTCCCCTTGGTCCCTTCCCCAAGCACCTGCCGCTGCCCTGACCCCCTCCTCTCCCCTCCCAGATAAATTCTGCTACCCGATGCAGTTCGAATGCAACAACCACCGCTGCATCTCCAAGTTGTGGGTTTGCGACGGGACAGACGACTGCGGGGACGGCTCTGACGAGGACAGCCGCTGCCGTAAGCCTGGCCCCCTCTGCCTCTGCTCCTGCCAGGGCGGGACACCCGTGCCTCTTGGATGTGCAAAGCAGGGGAGCCATACCTTACCCTTGGGGGAGTGAGGGCCAGTGGTTAGAGCAGGAGGGTGGTCTGACCCGCTGGGCTCTGTTCCCAGCTCTGGGAAGAGCAGGGGGGTGTAGTGGTTAGAGCAGGGGACGTGAAGTCAGAGTCCTAGGTTCAGGTACAGGAAGGGAGTGGAGTCTAGTGGTTAGAGCTGGGGAGACGGCGAGCCCGGGCTCCTGGGTTCTGTTGTGGAATCTAGGAGGTGACTCTAGTGGTGCGAGCAGCAGAGTGGGGAGCTGGGTTCCTGCCACTGATTTTTGCTGGTGACTGCCCTGTGCCTCAGTTTCCCCATTTGTAAAAGGGGGTGGGGGCACCGCTTGTCTGGGGGAGGAGGAATCAATGGGTCGTCAGTTGTTCCGAGAGCCTCCACTAGAGGGGGCCGTGGGCCTGTTCGTATTTTCTGGGGATCACGTGGCTCGCCCCTAAGGGGGCCCAGAACCGAGAACCATCCGGGGTCTAGCGCGGCCGGAGCCGCCCTAGGGCTGAGTGTTGCCCGCTCAGGGAACTCTTGCTGCCCACAGGCTTGGGGTGAGCTCCCCGCGGGGTCCGCTCGGGTCATGGGGCGCAGGCCCCTCACTGCACTGGACGCTGCCAAGATGGGGAAACCTTCCCGGCACCCCCGTGTACAGGCCTGTGTCTTGCAGCCCCGTCAGCCCTGCTCGCCCCTCCTTGTCCCCCCAGGGCTGACCACCTGCAGTTCGGGATCCTTCCAGTGCCCGGGCTCCTACGTGTGCGTGCCAGAGCGCTGGCTGTGCGACGGAGACAAGGACTGCGCCGACGGTTCTGACGAGTCCTTGGCTGCCGGGTGCTGTGAGTCGCCCCGGGGCTGTGCTCGGCTGGGGGGGAGCAATGAACGCTGGGGCGGTTACCTGGGCTGGGGTGCTGGCGCGCGCCTGCTGATAGCCAGTCCTGTCAAACGCTCGCGACGGACAGGGCGGCTTGAGGAGCAGCCCCCTCTCCCCGGCCTCGTGGCCCCGTCGCGGACCAGCAGTCGGCACTCCCGGGCTCTGTTCCCACCTCTGGGAAAGGCTGCGATCTAGTCGTTAGACCAAGGAACTGGACCCAGGGTACCTGGGTTTGGTTCCTAGTGGTTAGAGCTGTGGGGGGCAGGCTGCCTGGATTCTGTTCCCATGTGACCTTGGGCCAGCCACTTCCCACCCCCCCACGCCTCAGTTTCCCCCTCTGTAGAGGGAGCAGGTGACATTTCCCTGAAGGTGGGGAAGGGGGTGTGTGGGGGCTGAGGATGGTCCGGCGGGCACTGACCGGCGGCTCCGCCTTGCAGTGTACAACAGCACGTGTGATGAGCGGGAGTTCATGTGCGCCAGCCGCCAGTGCATCCCCAAGCATTTCGTCTGCGACCACGACGATGACTGCGGCGACGGCTCCGACGAGTCCCTGGAGTGCGGTGGGTGCCGGCGCGGGGCGGGGCCGGGGGGTGGGGAGCTGTGACCGCTGCCCCCCCACCAGCACAGGGTCAGCAGCTCCCGGCTCTGAGCGAGATGCAATGGGGGGGGGCAATCCCCAGTTCCCACTGAGTTCATCAGAGCACCTGGGGGGGCTGCGTGAGCTCCCGCGCCAGGGGAGGCCTGGTGCCAGCTTTGGGTCCTCTAATCCTGCCTGCTCCGCGCCTGCGTCTCCGTGCCCCTGCCCGTGCCTGACCCGCAGCCGCCTGCCCCGTGCCAGGGGCACCTGGCCTGACCGCGGCCCCTCTCCCTGCAGCCTACCCGACCTGCGGCCCCCACGAGTTCCGCTGCGCCAACGGCCGCTGCCTTAGCAACAGCCAGTGGCAGTGCGACGGCGAGTTCGACTGCCACGACCACTCGGACGAGGCGCCCAAGAACCCGCGCTGCACCAGCTCCGGTAGGTTTCCTGCCCCTTCCCTCACTTGCAGCCCAGTGGGGTCTCCCGCGCTTTGGGCCGGGTCTCTCCCCTGGCCGGCCCCTCGAGCCCCTGGCTGATGCCGGGAGAGCTCTGTTGATGGGGTCCCCCCGGGAGCTGTGCCTTGGGGGAGGAGGGCTGACGCAGGGGGCAGCCCCTCTCCCCCAGCCCCCGCGTGTGCAGTGACTCCCTCTCCCGCCCCCGGTCCAGAGAGCAAGTGCAACGACTCGTTCTACCTGTGCAAGAACGGGCGCTGCGTCCCCGAGGGGCTGCTGTGCGACAGGAACGACGACTGCGCCGACGGTTCTGACGAGCTGAACTGCTTCGTCAACGAGTGCCTCAACACCAAGCTGAGCGGCTGCTCCCAGGAGTGCGAGGACCTCAAGATCGGCTACAAGGTTGGGCCGCTGGGGGGCGGGCATGGCTTGTGCCAAGGGGCTGGGGAACGGCCCGGACAGATGGATGCCCTGTGCCCAGGCCGCTCCGAGCAAATTTGCTCCCAGCCGTTGAGCAAAACGAAGCTCACGAGTGAGCCCTGCTCGGGGGGGCTCCGAGCAGGAGTTGGGGTGGGGTGTGGGCGGGTCCTCGCTTGCTGTTCTGTCGTGGGTGTGTTTGTGCACACGCGTCATTCGTGCCTCTGTCCCTGTGCGTGCGTTTGTGCAGTTTGCACCAGGTGCGCTCACGCCATTTGGGCACATGCTGTATACGTGTGGGCCCTTTTTGTGCCCTGGCGCAGGCGCGCGCAGCTCCTGCATCGGCGTGTGCCCTCCCCGCCCGGCGCGGGCGCCCCTCCTGCTGCCGAGCCGCCCCTAACGGCTTCTCGCTGCCTCCTGCAGTGCAGATGCCGGCCTGGGTTCAGGCTGAAAGACGACGGGAAAACCTGCATCGACATTGACGAGTGCACCACCACCTACCCCTGCAGCCAGAAATGCATCAACACACTGGGAAGCTTCAAGTGTCTCTGCATAGAGGGCTACAAACTAAAGCCCGGCAACCCCACAAGCTGCAAAGCCATCACGGGTGAGAGCAGCTCCCCGGGCCACCTGCGCCGAGGCGGTTTGAATGCCGGGTGTTGGGGGGGGCGGTGTTCTGCTGATCTTGGGATTGGCCAGGAACACGCTCAAGGAGAGAGCACCCAAGGTCTGGATGGGGATGAGCCAGGGAATCCGGTTCCCCACTGGTTTTGCTGAGTGGTTTGCTGGAGGAAGCCTGGCTTGGCCTGGCGCTGCACAGACCGGGTGGAAATAGCCACGCATAAGCCCCGTGGAGGGGGGCATCTGACCACGGCCGAGTGGCGCTGGCCTGACGCGTCTCCTGGCTTCCCTTGCAGACGAAGAGCCCTTCCTCATCTTCGCCAACCGCTACTACCTGAGGAAACTCAACCTGGACGGCTCCAACTACACGCTGCTCAAACAGGTGACGCCGGGAGGGGCAGCTTGAACGGGGCGGCTCCATTTGGGGCTCGGGTGACTCCTCTGGGGTGGGAGTGGTGTCATGGGGGGGCTGGAGGGGGAGTGCACACACACACCCCCGTCAGGTTTGGGGCTCAGGGAAAAGGCGCCCTTGGTTTTAAGGGCCGGCTTCAGCTGGCACTATTCAGCGCCGCTCCTTGGAAGCCAATGGGTGGTATTGCTGGGGATGTCCTGACTGACGCCAGCTGAGGCTGTTTGGGCACCTGAAGGCCCCCACCGAACCCACAGCCGTGCAAGCTGGGGGGCTGAGGGACCCTCCTGCCACCTCCGCTTCACCCCGTGCCCCAGACTGGCCCCCTGCACAGGGGAGGGTGAAAGGCTCCATCTTGCTTACTGCCACGAAGCAAACGCCAACGTGGCTTGCAGAGGAACTCCGTAGTAACTGGTCCATGTATGGTAGGTCCTATGCAAACAATAGCTCCTTGGTAGCTGGTTGCAAATATGGTAGGTCCTACACAAACAATTGCTCCTTGGTAGCTGATCATGATATGGTAGGTTCTACGCAAGTAGTTTCTCTCTGGTAGGTGGTTACATCTATGGTAGGACCTACGTAAATGTTGGCTAGAGTTGTTTGAAACCTTTTGAGTACAGAGGCTTGGAATCATGGGGGGGGCTGCCCAATTTTTAAGGCGGACCCGACCCAGTAAAAAGCTGCCTGGCAGCACCCCCAAATCCCCCCCTCGATCCCCCTCACTGGCAGGCGAGATGGGATCAACGCTTCTTCCTCTGGTCTGCCCTGGCTCCAGGGGTTGAACAACGCAGTGGCTCTAGACTTCGACTACCGGGAGCAGATGATCTACTGGACGGACGTCACCACGCAGGGCAGCATGATCCGCCGCATGCACATCAACGGGAGCAACGTCCAGGTGGGTGCCACCTCCCCCCCTGGGTGACCCCTTTGAGAGACCAGCATCCATAGCCCCTGTGCTCCCTGTGAGGCAGGGCTGCAAGGGGGGAGGGGGTCCGCATTCCTGGGGTAGTGGGACAGGACCCACGGTCCCAGGGGAGGGGATGGGACGGGGCAGGGTCTCTGGGTGTGGTCTCTGTCCCTGGGGAATAGGCTGGGGTCCCAGGGCAGGACCCACAGTCCTAGGGGGAGGAGGTGGGACAGGGCAGGGTCTCTGGGTGGGAAGGGGACAGGGTCCCTCTGCGAATGGGCCCTAACTCATCCTGTTCTCCTGGCAGGTCCTGCACCGCACGGGTCTCAGTAACCCCGACGGGCTGGCCGTGGACTGGGTGGGCGGGAACCTCTACTGGTGCGACAAGGGCAGGGACACCATCGAGGTGTCGAGGCTGAACGGGGCCTACCGCACGGTGCTGGTGAACTCGGGGCTGCGGGAGCCGCGCGCGCTGGTGGTGGACGTGCAGAACGGGTGAGCGGGCCTGGCCGGCTTTCGCCTTTCCCATGTCCCCTGGCCCGGGGCACCCGGCGCTGTCTTCCAGGGGCTGTCACACCAGCTGCACCCCTAGAATCTCTGTTCTGAGTGGGGGGGCCTGGTCGCACTGGGAGCAGAGTGCGATTGGGGGAGGGGATCGGAGCAGGACTCCTAGGTTCTCTTTCCCACTCCCAGATCTGTCTCTTTCTCGCTGTGGAAACCTCCCTGCCTCTTGGCGACTCAGTTTCCCCTCCTGTATGGCGGGCAGCAGGATGCTGTAGAAGGGGGGCTGACACAGCTTCCGTTGACCCAGCCTCTCTCGTTGCTGTTCCCTTTTGCCCCAGTTACCTGTACTGGACGGACTGGGGTGACCACTCCCTGATTGGCAAGATTGGCATGGACGGCACCAACCGGAGCGTCATCGTGGACACCAAGATAACCTGGCCCAACGGCCTCACCTTGGACTATATCAACAGCAGGATTTACTGGGCCGACGCCCGGGAGGATTACATCGAGTTTGCCAGCCTGGACGGCTCCGGCCGGCACATAGGTGAGGCCAGCTGGGAACTGTGGCCAAACGCACATGGTCTGAGTAGGGGACTGGGAGCTAGGACTCCTGCGTTCTATTCCTGGCCTGGGGGTTGGGGGCCAGGACTCCTGGGTTCTAATCCCGGCTCTGCCACTGACTTCCTCTGTGTTCTGGGGCAAATGACCGCTCCCCCCCTCTGCTTGCCTCAGTTTCCCTATCTGTGAATGCGCTGTACCCACAGCAGGTCCCTTGGAGAGCTGTGCTGCCGCAGCGCAAGGCGCGTGATCCTGCCCTGCTTCTCGGGAGTGCAGGGGGACAATTGACGCTGCTGCTTCCAAGAGCTCCCGTGTTTCTGTGGAAGTCTCTCAGAATCGCACAGGCCCTGTCCGCTTGCGTTCCCCCGCGGAAGCGACCCCGCAGCTCCGGCGTCGGGTGCTCAGTGCGAGCTGTGCCGGCTCTGCCAGGGGCCTAGCTCTTGTAGGTTATTGCAGCGTCTGGCCCGGAGAGGGCGCCATGCGCACGCCTGGTGACACCCCACGCCCGCTGGCCTCCGTCCTGCGCAGCGAGGGGGTTTCCCACGGGGGGGCTGCTGCGTCCCTGCCCCGCTGAGTCGCCCGCTGTCCCCGCAGTGCTGAGCCAGGACATCCCACACATCTTTGCGCTCACCCTCTTTGAGGACTACATCTACTGGACCGACTGGGAGACCAAGTCCATCAACCGAGCCCACAAAACCACCGGGGCCAACAAGACCATGCTGATCAGCACGCTGCACCGGCCCATGGACATCCACATCTACCACGCCTACCGCCAGCCGGACGGTGAGGGCCTGGCCCTGCGGAGGGAGGGGGGCCCCGGCGGCGGGGGGAAGTTGCAATTAATACCCTTGCGGTAAGACTTGGTTTCAGGATGCTGCTCGGATCAGCACGGACTCCGCTGGAGAAAGCGCTGCCCACTCCTCGTCCCGCGTGAACGACTCGGGGGGCCAGGCTGCGGACCCCACGGATTGCGTGGGGCCGGGCCGCACAAACTGGGATCGAGGCCCAGTGCAGAGGGGAGTGGGGATGAGGCTGAAGGAGAGATGGGGGGCGGAATTGGGAAGCATGAAGGGGGAAAAGGGGTGGGGGAGAGGGGAAACGCTCGCAGGGAGGTGAGGGGGAGCCGGCTGCAGAGCCAGCCGGGGCCCCGGACCATCTCTCCACAGAGGCTCTTACCCGCCCCGTGCTCTCTCCTCTGCCCAGTTCCCAGCCATCCCTGCAAAACTAACAACGGCGGCTGCAGCAACCTGTGTCTCCTCTCCCCGGGGGGCAGCCACAAGTGTGCCTGCCCCACCAACTTCTACCTGGGCGGTGACGGCAAAACCTGCGTCTCCAACTGCACGGCCAGCCAGGTAACCCCCCGCTGCCGCCGGGGCCCCACGGCTGCACCCCTCTCTGAAAAGGCAGCGTGGCCATGCCCGGGATCCACACACCACTGCAGCTGGCCTCAGGCCTGGGTCTCTTCCTCCCGGCCCCTGGAGAGGATGGGCCGGAGGCTCCGGGGAGGGGAGAAGACCTGGGGGCAGGTTAGGCGCTGCAGCATCCAGGCTTCGTGGTGCGGCCGGCTGCGTGTCTGGGGCGGGGGAGCCACTACCCCTGTTGTCCCCCGTGAATCTCACTGGGTGAGGGATGGAACAGGGAAGGGAGACCCAGAGGGAAAAGCGCCCAGGGCCCAGCCCGTCCTGGGGCTTGGCCCCGAGCCGTTGCACTCCTTCTTCCCCCCGGCGTCGCTCCCAGGAGCCAGCCTCATGTCCTCACCTCTCTGCCACAGTTCGTTTGCAAGAACGACAAGTGCATCCCTTTCTGGTGGAAATGCGACACGGAGGACGACTGCGGGGACCGTTCGGACGAGCCGGAGGATTGCCGTGAGTGACGGGCTGCTTCGCCCACCCCCAGGGGCTGAGCTCCCAGTGACCCCAAGGGAGAGACACGGGATCCGCTGGCCCGGCAGCACTTCCCGGCATTGCCCGCTCGGAAGGGGCACCTTGGGAGGGTCCCCTGCAGTCGCCCCTGCTGGCACGGCTCCTGCCAGCGCAGACCTCCAGGCCCCGTTTCTGCCGGCGCTGGAACGAAATGTTCAACAGGCTGGGAATGAAACGGAGCCTCTGCTTAGGACATGCCCCAGCCCTGAAATCCAGACACCCCCGTGAGATCTGCCAGCCGCAGGGTTTGTGTGTCTGGGGAGTTTGTTCCATCCCAGACCCGCTCCCCTCACAGAGTCCTAGGGCTTCAAAATCCCCAGCCGAACCGGGCCTGCTACAGACGGGGGGCCAGAAATCCCGGCACGGTCCCTCTGGCCGGGGGCAGGAGGGTCTCCAACGCTGAGCCAGGCCTGCTGCCTGCCGGGATGGGAGAGCTCGCCTCCAGCGGGAAGTGGGGGTCGCTCTCCCCTTGGGCTGGTGCTGCAGCTCCTAGAAATCTTCCTGCTTTTAATGGCAGATGGGATTCCTCTCGGCTCCCTCTCTGCTAAACAGCAGCCGTGTCCCACCCCAGAGGTGGCTGTCTTTTAGCGATGGGGGGCTGAAACGATTCAGCTGTGAGTTTCATAAACATATTGTGGGCCAATTTCCTGCTATTAACTCCAGCGTGAGGAGGACTGCCTGGGAAACACGCTTCCCCACATGAAGGGATAAAAGCCTACTGCTGCTCTCAGCTAATGGGGCTACTCCTTTGTCTCATGCAGTAGGGGCCCTTGCAGGCAGGTATGCCCTGCGTGCATCTCTCAGGGCTATGGAAATGCCGGGGTTCATCCGGCGAGAGGCGTCACCACCTCCCCTGTCCCACTCTCTCTCCCCCCAGCTGAATTCAAGTGCCGCCCGGGACAGTTCCAGTGTTCCACCGGGATCTGCACGAACCCAGCCTTCATCTGCGACGGTGACAACGACTGCCAGGATAACTCCGACGAGGCCAACTGCGGTACGGCACCCGGACGCCTGGGTCCCAGACACGGCTCGGATCCCCGGCAGCGACCCTGCAGTCAGAGTGAGGCATGAGATCTTAACCCCCTCACTGTGTCCCCTCCTGTCCCCCAGATATCCACGTCTGTCTGCCCAGCCAGTTCAAATGCACCAACACCAACCGCTGCATTCCTGGGATCTTCCGCTGCAACGGGCAGGACAACTGCGGGGACGGCGAAGACGAGAAGGATTGTCGTAAGTGATCTCCCAGTGGGGGGCGCCGGGGCGGCCTCCTCCGTGTGACTGCGGGCGAGGCTTCTTTCTTTCACCTGCTCTGCAGTCGGCCGAGCCCTGTTCGCTGTATCCTGGCTGGAGCTGCTGCCCTTCTGCTTCAGATAAAAGGCTTACCCCTAACATCCAGTAGCAAGGAGTTCCACAGGTTAAAAAATAGCCAAACAACATTTCCTTGGGCCCGTTTGAAAAGCACTGCTTTGTACTGATCCCTTCATCCCCCGGGGCTGTTAGGCAACTCAGCCGTCCTGGGATTTCATTGGAAAGGGTGGTTCCTGCTTTTGAGGCCAGAAGGTAGGGAATCCGCACCCCCTTCCTGTGAGCCATCTCAGGGCCGCGCCCACACTCCCCGTCACATCGCCCTGTGAGAAGGTGCTCATGATTCTCCCAGCCACGACTCCGAGGCTGCCGTGGCTTCCAGGGGCGTTGCTAGATACCCAGGCCCTCATGTCCATCCCTCGGTTTCTGCTGCAGGGCCCCCTCTAACCCCCTCTCCTTTGCCCCCCTGCACAGCGGAGGTGACCTGCGCCCCCAATCAGTTCCAGTGCGCCATCACCAAGCGCTGCATCCCCCGTGTCTGGGTGTGTGACCGGGACAACGACTGCGTGGACGGATCTGACGAGCCTGCCAACTGTAGTAAGGAACCGCTCCCCGGACGCCACGCTGGGGGGAGGAGAGAAGGGGGCTGGCCTGTACCCTGGATGAGGCCCATTCAGGCCTGGGACCAAGGGGCCAGCCGTGATGGAGTCAGGCTGCTGGGACAAAGACCGAGAACTCCCCAGCTCATCTCACGTCCTACCCGCAGAAGCCCTGGCAGGGACTGCAAAGTGAAGAGACTTTGGGGTCCTGCCCCGTCCTCAGGGGGCTCTGGCCCACACTGATGCTAACCCCCTCCTCTGCCTCTTCTCCCCCGCAGCACAAATGACCTGCGGTGTGGACGAGTTCCGGTGCAAGGACTCAGGCCGCTGCATCCCAGCGCGCTGGAAATGCGACGGGGAGGATGACTGCGGAGACGGCTCGGACGAGCCCAAGGAGGAATGCGGTGAGCTGCTGCCAAGACGGCTCTGGCACCGCCTGCTACACTCCGTCTCCTGGGGGTTGGACTCCTCGCATCAGGGCTTGGTCGCGTGTGGGGGCTGATCAGCTCTGGGGGGGGTGGACTCGTTTGTCTCTCTCACCTGCCCTAGATGGGCTCACGGCACTCCCTGCGGTGCCCTGCCCACCCCTGCAATGCGCCCACCCGCTCGTCGCTGGCCGCCTGCCCCCGGTGGGCAGGTGAAATTGATGTTGGTCTTTTTTCCCCTCCACTTCGCCCCCGCCCCTGCCTTTCGCTGCAGACGAGCGCACCTGTGAGCCCTACCAGTTCCGCTGCAAGAACAACCGCTGCGTGCCGGGCCGCTGGCAGTGCGACTACGACAATGACTGCGGGGACAACTCGGACGAGGAGAGCTGCAGTACGTGCCGCCCTCCGCTGGCCCGGGGAGGGGTGGGAAAGGGGGGGTGCGGGTTCTCCTCCGGCCGGGGGCTGGCCTGTGGTGGATGCACAGCCGTGGCAGGCAGGCGCGGGCTGAGCGTGGCAGTGGAGATTGGGCTGGTGGAGGGGAGAGAGGCCGCTTGCTGTGGGTGGAGATGCCTGCTGCATTCCAGGGCTAGGGTCAGTGAGCAGCTGGATCCAGGTAAATTCCAAAGCGGGGGCTTTGTTTTCTTGCAAACTGCGTCAAGAATTTGCCCAGGGAAGACGTGTCTCCAGGCTTCCCACCACCCCCCCTCGCGCTGCGGTCAAACAGCCTGTTGTGTGTCCTTGGAGCGAGGCAGAGGAAGGTGATCCCAGCATTGGCACATGCCTGCTCTGTGCACCAAGCAAACTAAACCGCTCAGGAAGGGATGCCGTTGAAATGAGCACAGCCTGGCTGTTAAATCAGCAAGTGGCTGGATCGGGTTCGCCAAAGTCCGATTTCAGAGGATCCCTGTAAGGAAGTGGCCCCAGTTGGCACTAAATCTCTTCCGGCTTAGCTTGCACGGCTGCACCAGTTCAACATTAGGTGTGGTTTTAAACTGACTCAAGGTATGTCTACACCCGGCACAGGGGTGTCTGCCAGAGCTGGGAATTACACCTTCTGCTCCCGTGGGACATGCCCTAGGTGAAACCGGTGCAAGAGGCCATCTGGACCCTGATTGTAGTTCAGTGTAGGCCAGTTAGGATCAGATGGAACTGAAATCAGAGCGTTGCCACTGAACTAAACTGGGTTGAACCAATCCAGTGCAATGTGCATATAGACGAGGCCTCGCCCAGTCAGTGAAGGGGGCACAGACGGCGCATAAACCAGTTCTCGGCCCTGCCCCCCCATCTCCTTCCAGGCTTGAGGATGTAACTTTTTTTTTTGTTGCTCTCACGTCGTGTATTTGAGTTTGTGCCATTTCACCTCATCTGACGTTTTTCTCCATTTTCACACTGTCGTTTCGGGGCACTCAGAGGTAGGTTCCTGCCAAAATCTTTTCATTCCATTTAAAGCCGTCAGTAAATAAATACACGCCCTGGAGCAGAGGGGATGAGGGGTGGGGGGGAGATGGACCCACACAGTCATTCTGAACGTCATCAGCTTCATCTCCCGGTATCTGTTGCCCCAAGTCACAGAGTGAGCGTCCGACCGGCTCCTATTAAGCTCCGAGTTCTACCCCTACCCCGTCTGCTTCTGCAAATTGACCCAGATTGGTTTGTTCCCCCCAGCCTCCGTCTGTGCCTCCCCCTTCTTGATACCTCCAGAGGGGACGTAGGGCATGATTCCCCCAGGGGAAGCAGGAGGTGGGGATGAAAGAACCCAGCCGTTTTCCTCTAGGCTGGAGCAGGGCCCGTGGGCCAGCAAAGCAATGAGGTGTGGGGCAGGAGCGGATCTCCTTTCCAAGCTGAAGCAATCCCTCAGAGCAGCAAAGGCGTGCCAGGAGAGCCGTCAAGCTCGCTGGGCCAGCTTCCCCATCAGCGTGGCCTGGTACCCCCTGCGTTCCTGGGCATCCCCCCGCCGGGCCCGAGCTGTACTGCGGGAACCAGCGCCTCTTGAGTTGTGGCCTTATCTCTAGGGGAAGCAGATTAAACACGTCCAACCTGTGGGCCCCCCCCCCTCCAGCAGGGGTGCCAGACGTGCACCGTGAGGACGTGAGCGCCGTATCTGCTGACCAGTCTCATTCTGGGGGGTCTCAGCCTGTCACTGAACGGCAGCCCCCCCCTTTACACGGGGAACCCCAGGACCCTACAGGGGGTGGAAATTAGGGATGGACACACAGCCGGCAGGGAAGCTGGAGCTGGGACTGTTCCTCCCTCTGGGGAAGCCGGGATCGTTTGGGGGCCGGGGGTGGCATTTGAAGCCAATATGAGCCATGCACTTCTCTGGCTGTTTCCCCGACTCTGCCTATTCCCTCCCGCCCCCAGTGCCGCTGCATCAGCTCCCTCCCGCCCGGTTAGCTGGGCAGCATCTCCTCCCCCCACAGCACCCCCGCCCACCCCAGCTCACCGGAGCACCCTTTTCTCCTCTCCCCTCTGCCTCCAGCCCCCAGGCCCTGCTCGGAGAGCGAGTTTTCCTGTGCCAACGGGCGCTGCATCGCCGGCCGCTGGAAGTGCGATGGGGACCACGATTGCGCCGACGGCTCCGATGAGGTATGCATGGGGGAGAGGGGGTGGCTGCCCCCGCCAGCCAGTCCCGGCCCGCTGCGGCCAGTCAGCGCCAGCGGGGCTGGGGAACGGGACTGGCGCCTGGCTACCTCACTACAGCCAGGGGCTGGATCCTTCACTGTAGCCCACTCTCATTTCCGCCCCAGAGGAGCTTTCCTGCAGGGAATCAGTGTGTGGGGGGGTCTGGCTGTGTGTCCTATCCCACCCCCGGGGGTCCCCCGCTCACCCGCTGTCTCCTCCCCCCCTTGCAGAAGGACTGCACGCCGCGCTGCGAGTTCGACCAGTTCCAGTGCAAGAACGGACACTGCATCCCCGTGCGCTGGCGCTGCGACGCCGATGCTGACTGCATGGACGGCAGCGACGAGGAGGACTGTGGGACTGGAGGTAACCGCAGCGCCCCCCCCCGGTGGCCCCGATCTGCCCCTAATGCATTGCGTCCCAGCCTTAACCTTGGAGCCGAGCGAGGGAGCCGCTTTGCCAGCCGAGCTGGCGTGGAACTACCCATGGGCAGACGGGCACCTGAATTGCATCTGCGCCTTCAGAGAAGCAAAGGGCAGGAACGCTGAACAGTCAGCTCCTACAGCTGGGTGTCCGAGCCCCCGGATCCATGCGCTGGGCCCGCTCTGGGATCAGTCTCCTGGGCTCCTTGCTAAGCACCAGCCAAGGGCGAACAAGGAGGCTCCATGGGCATGTCCCCCCACGCGGCACGCCCCCCTCCCTCCCCGTGAGCGGGGGCCCTGACACGCCCGTCCCCCCCTCCGCAGTGCGCACCTGCCCCCTGGACGAGTTCCAGTGCAACAACACCCTGTGCAAGCCACTGGCGTGGAAGTGCGACGGCGAGGATGACTGCGGGGACAACTCGGATGAGAACCCCGAGGAGTGCTGTGAGTCGCCCCGCCCGCGGCGTGCAGGCCTGGCGGCCTGTCCCCCCGGCTCTGCACCCCGGCCTGCCCACACCCACAGGGGAGGAGGAGATGGCACTGGAAATGAAGCCACAGCCGGCCGGGGTGGGGGCGTCCTGATCTGGCCCTGAAAAATCCTCGGTGCCGGCTGGTGCCATGCTCAGGGTCCTGCCGAGCGCCGGATGGGGGGGCAGGGGGGCCTCTGTCCCCAGGTCAGATTGGCAGGGATGGGGAGGGGGTGAATAAGCCTTGGGGGGGCAGAGTGTGCACATGGAGGCTGCTTTTGGAAAGAGGGGCTGAGCATGGGGGAGCCAGGAGGGGCACGGACTGGGGTGAAGCCAGCAGAGTTTAGGGGCTGTGAAAGGAGGCAGGGGACCCTGGGGGGTCAGACCAGTTTGGAGCCGAGTTCTCCAGCCAGGCCAGCAGCTGAGCCCTGCGCTGGGGTCAGGATCCTGGGGTGGGGGGGGATCTGCGCCGGCTGGGGCATCTTTCACCGTCTCCCCTTGTCTCTGCCGCCGGCGCAGTGAGGTTCCAGTGCCCGCCCACCCGACCCTTCCGCTGCAAGAACGACCGCGTGTGCCTGTGGATCGGGCGCCAGTGTGACGGCGTGGACAACTGCGGAGACGGCACGGACGAGAGGGACTGCGGTGAGCCGCCCCTAGCGCCCTGCCGGGGGGTGGCGGGGATTCCCCTGCTCGGAGCGGGGCAGAGTCAGGTCCCGGGCAGGATTCCCCACCTTAGCAACAGCCACAGAGCAAGCTGGAGGCAGAGCCGGGAACAGAGCCCACGCGTTCAAGCCCCCGGCCTGCCCCTCTAATCACTAGTGGCAAGTCCCAGAGCTGGGGACAGAATCCTGGCCCCCAGCCCCCCCAAACCACTAATCCTCCCCCTTCCTGCACCGTTCCCCATCTTGTCCATCCTGGGGCAGGGAATGTGTCTCTGGGGCTGGGGAGAGCAGTGGGGGGGGGCTCCGAGCCCTCATGCATTTGTCTCAAGACCCCTGCCCCACTGGCCCTCGCAGAGTCGCCCACTGCCAGACCCAAAAGCTGCAGCCACGAGAAGAACGAATTCCTCTGCAAGAACAAGAAATGCATCAGCGCCCTCCTGCGCTGCAACTTCTTCGATGACTGCGGGGACGGCTCGGACGAGGAGCAGTGTTCCCAGGGCGGTGAGTGGGCTGGGGGCCCAGGCTGGAGCCAGAGGGAATGGGGGTCCAGGCTGGAAAAGCAGGGGGCTGTGGGTTGGGATTGAGGGGCACCCGGAGAGCTGAGGGGGTGAGGGTCGGGGTTGTCCCAGCAGCTTTCTCCGGCTGAGGTTTTCCTCTGTCGGGGCTGGGCCCTGTGTTCCCGAGAGGCCAGAAACCTGCTCTCCTGTTCTGGTTCCACGTTAGTCTCCACCCTGCACGTCCGGGGCAGCCTGACGGTCGGTTCAGTCCTTGTCAGCGCCCTGACGGGCTCCCCTGCGCTTCGTCCCCCCCTTGCAGATCCCAAGATGTACGGCTGCCACACCAACGTGACCATGTGCGGGGAGGAGGCCAAGTGTGTCCAGTCCCAGACGGCCGTGTACTGCACCTGCCGCACCGGCTTCCAGAAAGCAGCCGACAAAAACATCTGCCAAGGTACCACGCCGCTGGGGCCGGCCTGGCGCCTGCCTGCCAGGGACCGGGGCTCTGCTTCAGCAAGGGCCGGGGGCTGGATCAGGGGGTTTGTTGCCCGGCAGGTCCTACATTCGCAGGGCCACGTGCCACACCTGGCCTGGCCATCGGGGCACTGCTTTTCTGCAGCGTGTCCCCGCCCGTTCTGGCCTCCCCGTCACTGCCAACTCTCTGATCAGGGGAGCTGAGCCGCCGGGGGTTCGATCCCCGGCACCGGAGAGTCCTGGCCAAGGCCAGACTCTGCCCATTACTGAAGGCACCAAGGCTCGACTGCCTGGCTGAGGCTCGTCCACTCACGAGGGTGACACCTGAACGGGTGGCACACACGGGCGCCCCGGACCCTTGACTTCAGCCCACCTTCCTGTGGAGCCCGGCGTGGGGAGCAGCTGGGGGTGCACAGCCCATGGCTAATGCGAGCAGCCGTGTCCCTCCCCTGGCCGGGAGCGCTCTGCTCTCACGTAGAGCTGCCCCGGGGCAGGCCTCCCACCCCGTCAGAGCTGCCCTGGCCCTCTAACCAGCGGCCCGTCCGCTTTGACCCCCGCCCAGACATCAACGAGTGCTTGAAGTTCGGGACCTGCTCCCAGTTCTGTAACAACACCAAGGGCTCCCACCTGTGCACCTGCGCCCGCAACTTCATGAAGACGCATCACACCTGCAAGGCGGAAGGTAACGAGGGCCTGCGGGGGGTGGGCAAATGGGGCCGTGCGGGGCTGGGGTGCATCCAGCCCAGGTGACGTCCTTCTCTGGGACCCCAGCTCTCCAGCCGTCTCCATCCCTTCCTGTGCCCCCGGCGCCCGTCCCCATGCAGGCACGCTCCGTCCCTGCCCAATGCAACAAACCAGAGCCGCGGCTTGGTCCTGTTGCCTGGAGCAGGCCGAGCTGGGCCCCTCCCCTGCGCCCCTTCAGTGCCTGTGGGCCCCGGGCGTCTCCCCTGTCAGCCCACATCTCCCCCCGTCGCAGGCTCGGAGCAGCAGATCCTGTACATCGCCGACGACAACAAGATCCGGAGCATGTATCCCTTCAACCCCAACTCCGCCTACGAGCCGGCCTTCCAGGGCGACGAGCATGTGCGCCTGGACGCCATGGACATCTACGTCAAGGGCAACAAGATCTACTGGACCAACTGGCACACGGGCAAGATCTCCTACCGCGAGCTGCCGTCCTCCGCCGCCGCCTCCACCGCCTCCAACCGCAACCGCCGGCAGCTGGACGGCGGCGTCACCCACCTCAACGTGAGTGGCCCCCGGGGCTCGGGGAGGGAGGCCGGGGCAGGTTTGGCCAGTCCAGGGTATTGAGGCTCTGCCTCTCCCTCTGCCTTCCAGATCTTCGGGCTCAAGATGCCGCGGGGCATCGCCATCGACTGGGTGGCCGGGAACGTCTACTGGACGGACTCCGGGCGCGACGTCATCGAGGTGGCGCAGATGAAGGGCGAGAACCGCAAGACGCTGATCTCCGGCATGATCGACGAGCCCCACGCCATCGTGGTCGACCCGCTGCGAGGGTGAGAGATGCCCTCCCCCCCGACCCTCAGCCCAGCCTCGCACATGCCATCCTCCCCCATGGCACAGCCCCCACCCCGCCGTCTTACTCCGGGGAGGCTAGTTAGCCTCAGCGCCCTGCCGTGGGTCTGTCTGTCTGCCTGGGGGGCGTGGGTGGTGGTGGTTGGTGGTGCGAGCGCTCTGGGCACCCCACTTGGGGCAGGACAGGGCCTAGAAGGGTTAATCCGCACCAGCCCCAAGGGGGGGACCTTGGCCCGTTCCCGTGGCAGTCACCCCGCTGGCCTCTCCCCGTCGCCTCATGGCACCAGGTCCTTTGTCTCCGTGGTGTGAACAGGCCGTTGAAGCGTGGGGCTGTGGGCATGGGGCGCTGCAGTGTCTCTGAATGCACAGCCCCCTGCCAGCGGGGCCCCAACACTGACCTCCCATACGGCCTTTCCTCCCTCCACAGGACCATGTACTGGTCAGACTGGGGCAACCACCCCAAGATCGAAACGGCGGCGATGGACGGGACCATGAGAGAGACACTGGTGCAGGACAACATTCAGTGGCCGACGGGTGAGCAGAGCTGGGTGAGGGGGCCGGGGTGAGCCGGGGAGCAGAGGTTATGGGTCACACTCTACCCTGCGAGGGTTCAGGCAGGTAGCACTGGATAGTGAGGGCACCCGGACTCCTGGGTTCTTTTCTCTGCACTGCCACTGTCCTGCGTGACCTTGGGTCAGTTGCTTTATGACTCAGTTTCCCTCCAGTGTAACGGGGGAGTGGAACCAACCCTCCTTCAAGGCGATTGCCCCTATGCCCATGTCATCTGCCCTCTTCCTGGGAGGCCCAGACCTGGGGGTTCAGGGAGCTGTTCGGCCCTTCCAGGGCATCTGGCTGACCGTGCTGCAGCTCGCCCCACACCAGTGCCCGCCACTCTCCTGCCATGTGGGGCTGTGGGCGGCGCGGTCTCAGCGCGTGTCTCCCCGCAGGCCTGGCCGTCGACTACCACAACGAGCGGCTGTACTGGGCCGACGCCAAGCTCTCTGTCATCGGCAGCATCCGTCTCGACGGCACTGACCCCGTCGTGGCCATCGATAACAAGAAAGGTGAGGGGCTGCGGTGGGTGTGGGGCACACTCATTAGAACGGGCATCACCATCCGTCCCTCTCCCAGCTCCCTATCCAGATGGGGACCAGCGCGCTGGGAATCTGGCAACTGGTGTCCCGGACACACGGCCCCACAGACAGGGACTGGAGAGTCCCAACGGCGCGGTTTCCTCACTGCCCACAGTGGGGCACCCGTGAGCCGCTGCAGAATTGCCCCTGCCCTGAGGTTTCCGGTCTCCACGCTGCGTCCCGCCCCTCTTCCAGCAGGAGGCCTGATACCGGGGTAGAGGGGCCCTTGGTCCACTCTGACTAGACACACAGGTGTCCGATCACAGCTGCGCCCTGAGCTGCAGGGCCGGCCTCTGACTCAGCGCCCCTCCCACCCCGACCCCCCCAGGGCTGAGCCACCCCTTCAGCATCGACGTCTTTGAGGATTACATCTACGGCGTCACCTACATCAACAACCACATCTTCAAGATCCACAAGTTCGGCCATGGGCCCGTCACCAACCTGACGTCGGGGCTGAACCACGCCACTGATGTCGTGCTCTACCACCAGTACAAGCAGCCAGATGGTGAGCGCCGGGGACCCCCCACCCCAGAGCTGCCCGGCCTCTAGGGCAGCGCTTCTCTCCCTCTCCCCTGGCTGCGGCACGCCTGGGGGTACAGGGCTGGACACCCCTTTCTGTCTAGCCCTAAAGGAGACGGGGGGTCGGGACCTCTGGAACAGTCCCCTCCAGTCTGATCTGGGGCAGCAGGGACGGGGGCTGGATGCTGGGCCGGATGGGCCGGTTGTTCGGGTCAAGCATGGCAGAGATGAGGGAGGGGAAAGAGGACTCAGCCCTAGATAGACCCCCCCAAAACCTCCCCGCGTGGGGAGTCACCGCCCTGCCCTAGAGTGGAGGGACCAGAGAGCCAAGCAGAGCAACGGCGGGGAGCTAATAAGGGAAGATACCGGGCAGGTATCCGGGTGAAGCTAGCCTCCACCTCGTGTTTTGGGGATGGGCACCTCTGGGGGGGGTGCCCTGCTGTGTCCCCCCCTCCGCACTCCCTTCACCGCGACACCCTCCGCCTTCTCTCCCAGTGACCAACCCCTGCGACAGGAAGAAATGCGAGTGGCTCTGCCTGCTCAGCCCTAGCGGCCCCGTCTGCACCTGCCCCAACGGGAAGCGGCTGGACAACGGCACCTGCGTGGTGATCGCCTCGCCCACCGTCTCGCCCGTCGGTACGTGGCGCCACCCGTGGGAGGGGCAGAAGGCTGCACCAGGCCACGCCCCTTCCACCAGGCCACGCCCCCCCTTCGCGCAGCCGGGAGCCAGGGGGACTCCGGCGAGCGCATCTCCTGGGGTCTCTTCCCAGGGCCGTTCTCCCCATGTTCCCCTGCCCCGCTGGCGCTGTAAAGGTGAAGCCTGGGGCGTCCCAGTACACCCAGAGCCGTGCCCCCGGAGGGCACGGTGCCAGACCCTCCACCCGCCCTGTGCCCTCCGCGCCCGCCCCCGGCCCCGCCTCTCCCTGCTCACACCTCTCCCGCGCTCCGCAGTCCCGACCACCGACACCTGCGACCTCGTTTGCCTGAACGGGGGCAGCTGCTTCCTGAACGCCCGCAAGCAGGCCAAGTGCCGCTGCCAGCCACGCTACAACGGCGAGAAGTGCCAGCTGGACCAGTGCTGGGAGTATTGCCAGAACGGGGGCACCTGCGCCGCCTCCCCGTCAGGTGAGGAGTGTCGGTGGGGCTGGGGCATGCAGGGTGCCGCTGGCCGCGGCCAGGAGAGCAATACAGGCCAGCTGGGCCCGTGGGGCTGAGATCAGGGCTGCGGGGGGCCCGTTGCACCTGCCTGGGAGCTGTGGGTGCAGAGGATATGGGGCTAGCCGGGCCGTGTCTCTGATGCCCCCCGTGCCAGCGTGGGAGGAAGGACCGGGTCAGGGGCCAGCAGCACCCGCTGAGACTGCACTGCCCCAGAGCCCGTTCCCCACTGGGCACATCCAGCTGCCCTCCGTGCCCCACAGCCGGGCAGAGGGGCCAGACGCCCCGGGGCCTCTGGCGCCAGCGTCCCCCGGAGCCAGTCCCACGGCCTCGCCCCCTGACGCCTTTGCCTCTCCCCAGGGATGCCAACGTGCCGCTGCCCGACCGGCTTCACCGGGCCCAGGTGCAACCAGCAGGTGTGCGCCAAGTACTGCCTGAACAATGGCAGCTGCAGCGTCAACCAGGGCAACCAGCCCCGCTGCCACTGCCCGGCCGGCTTCCTCGGCGACCGCTGCCAGTACCGTGAGTGGGCGGGGCCGGACTCCTGGGTTCTCTGCCCGGAGCTGGGGGGGAACCCGGCTCTCCTGGGCGGTCCCCGACTCCAGCCGCGCAGCGGGGTTGGTGGGCTGCTGTCTCGGCTTTGCGGGGAGGGGAGCGTGGCCTGGTGGCTAGGGCAGTGGGCCTGGGAATCAGGACTCCTGGGTCCCCCCTTGTCCCGCGCGGGCGAGACGGAGACAGCTGCAGTGTCGCTGGGGCCGTGGGGCACGCGGGGAAGGGGCTGGAATCACAGACTGCCTCCGGGGGGAGCCCCTGCCCGTAGCCAGAGCAAGGGCGAGGGCTGGCACTGGTCTGGGGCCTGGCACAGGCCCATCCGCCCTCATCCCTTCTACTCCCACCGCCTGCTCTCCCCCCCAGGCCAGTGCTTCGACTACTGCGAGAACGACGGCCTGTGCCAGCTGACGGCCGGTGGCACCAAGCAGTGCCGCTGCCCGCCGCAGTACGAGGGCGCCCGCTGCCATGTCAGCAAATGCTTCCGCTGCCAGGAGGGCAAGTGCAACATCAACAAGCAGAGCGGCGACGTCACCTGCACGTAGGTGCCCGGGGGGCTGGTGAGGGCGGGTGTCGGGTGCTGGGCCAGCTGCAGAGACCCTGTGTGGCTGCTGGGCTCCCCACCCCGGGGCTCGCCAGGTCCGGCCCCGCTGGCCGCTCGCAGTGGGAAGCAACTCAGACGTCAGGCCCCCAAGCCCCTGCGGCTGACTCTGGGGTGCGGCATCTGGGGGCCGCCGCCCCATTCTGAGCCTGCGTGGGGGCGGGGGTGGGCGCTAGGGGAACGGGGAACCTCCTCGGGGTCGGGGGCAGCGAGCTGCTGGCCCTGGCTGCAGCCACGGCGGGAGGGCAGGGGAGCGGGTGGGCCTGCGGCTGGATCGGGGCTGACCCCCGCCTCCCCTCTGCCCTGCAGCTGTCCAGACGGGAAGGTGGCACCGACCTGCCTGACCTGTGACAATTACTGCCTGCATGGCGGCACTTGCACCATCAACGTGGGCACGCAGATGCCAGAATGCCAGTAAGCGCCGCAGCGGGGGGGAGATGGGGCCGCGGGGCGGCTCTGCCAGCCGGCTGCTTCTGGGGCGGCATCCTGGCGCTGGGAGGGGGACAGGTTCCCATGGCACAGTCCCGCACGTGGCCCAGCTCAGCCCCCCCATCTATCAGGAACCGCGTGTAGGGAACTGCGCTGGGTGCGCCCCCTGCTTCGAATCTCAGCAGAGCCCCCCAGCAATGGGGGATGTCCCGTTCCCCCCTGCAGCGGGGAGGCATGAACGGCACGGACACTCGGGTCCATGAGCCCCCCGCCCGCCTGCTCTCTGACCCATGTGCCCCCCGCCCCCTCCAACCCTGCGCTTCCCTCTGCCCGCCAGGTGCACGACAGATCTGACGGGGCTGCGGTGCGAGGAGTTCGTGGTCAGCGAGCAGCAGAGCGGCCGTATGTATGGGGGGGGCGTTTCGCGATGCGCTGAGCTCTCAGCGGGGGGGTGGAAGGGGCGGGAGGGTGTCTCCGCCCCCACAGCCAGCTTGTCCCATTTCCCCACCATCGAAATCCCAGAATCCCTTTCAGCTGAGTCCTCCCCGAGCACCTCGGCGCCAGGTGCGAATCGCCCCAGACAGCGGGGAGCCCCCCCACCGCCCGGGCCAGGGGCTCCCCAGCTGCCCCCTGACGCACCGCCTGCCCCTCCTGCCCCCAGGGACGGCCTCCATCGTCATCCCCATCGTGTTGCTGCTTCTGCTCCTGCTGCTGGCCCTGGCCCTCGTCTGGTACAAGCGGCGGGTTAAAGGGTGAGTGGTTGGGGGGGCAGGTTGGGGGCACGTGGCACTGGGCTGGGGAGAGGGGATGGGGGGCAGAGATCCTAGCCATGCCCCTGTGATACGGATGGACCCCTTCTTCCCGCGGGGGGTGCCCAAAGGCCTTCGCCTCCCGCTCACTGCATCCCCACCCCACTGGCATCCCCCACCCCTCCTGTGGCTGCCCCCCCACCCCTCCCAGCAGCCACCAGCCTCTACCCCCCCCCAGCATGTGGCACTGACCCCACCCTTGCCCCCTGCCCCCCCCCCCCAGCGCCAAGGGCTTCCAGCACCAGCGCATGAACGGCGCCATGAACGTGGAGATCGGGAACCCCACCTACAAGATGTACGAGGGGGAGCCGGACGACGACGTGGGGGAGCTGCTGGACGCCGACTTCGCCCTGGACCCGGACAAGGTGAGGGTCCCCGGGGCCGGACTGAACCGAGAAGGGGAGGGCGGAGGGGCAAGGCACCCGTCTCTGGGTGGGGGCAGATCCTGGGCTTGCAGAGCAGAAGGGGGGCTGGGACAGCAGGAGGCTCCTGCGGGGACCCCTGCTCCCCCCCTCCGCGCCCGTCCTCACCCCTCGCTCTCCTCCCCCAGCCCACCAACTTCACCAACCCCGTCTACGCCACGCTCTACATGGGAGCCCACAACAGCCGCAACTCGCTGGCCAGCACGGACGAGAAGCGGGAGCTGCTCTCGCGGGGCGCAGACGACGACCTGCTCGACCCGCTGGCATAGGGGGCAGGGACAGGGGAGGGGGGGTCGGGCAACCCCCTGGCACGGGGGGGGGGGGCGGCGCCGGGGGGGGGCCGCGGCGCCGCCGTTTAGGAAAAACAGCCAATTTCAAGAGACGAGGGGCGGGGGGCGACAGGCACTGTATAAATGTACAAATGAAGGATTATTACTTTTATATGTGAGCAGTGTTATTGCTTGTATATCCCGCCCGGCTCCCTCCGCCGGGCCGGAGACGGCTCAGTCTCTTCCCCGTGGCCCCTGCGGGACCTCGGCAGGGGCCCAGCGAGGGGCTGAACCCGGGGGGGGTGTCAGAGCAGGGCCGGCGAGGGTTAAAGTGTGGGGACGGGATACCCAGCTTGGCTCATTAGGGCTGGGGAGCCGGTGGGGATCCCCCCTTGGCTGGGGGGCAGCGTGGCAGGGTTTAACCCCACCTCCCCCCCCAGAGCTTGCGGCTCCTCGTTCTCGCTACCCGTGGGTCTCACGCCCTGGCCCCGGGGGCACCGTGTCCCCCCACAAAGCTACGAACAAATGGGCTGGAGCCAACATGCAGGTGACTCAACCCCCCCCCGCCCACACACGCAGCCTCCCCCCGCCCGCCCGCCCGCACCTGCAGGGGGCGGAGCCAGGTGGCACAAGGGTGACACTGGCGAGGGCTCCTCCCCTCCCCCCACCCGGCCTTGGCTATGCCCCTCCAGTCCCCATTGGCCATTGCAATCCCGTCCCAACCAATCAGTTCCTCCCTCTCCCCTCATCGATCAGCTCCCTTCCCGCCCCTTTGCCCATCCGACCAATCACCTTCCTTCCCACCAATCCCACCCCCCCCACTGGCGTTCCCCAGAGCATGCGGCCTGGGATCCCCTCCCGGGCTGATTCCGGGGCCAGCCCACCCCCACCGGGGGGCTGTGTGGGTCTCCCTCTGCCAGGGGGCGGGGGGGCATTTCCTTTGCCGTGTGTAGTGCATGCTCCTGGGACGGAAAGGGGGGGCCCCGGGCACTGCGCCGGGCACCGTGCCACCCTGGGCCGCCCCCACGGGGCCCAGCTTCGCCTCGCCGCGTTTCTCCGACAGGCCTTTTTTTTAAACCAGAAACCGATGACCTAGCTTTTCTAGTAGGGACCGAATAACCGCATGCGGGGGGCAGGGCGGGGGTCCCCCCCGGCCTTTGGCGGGGGCGGGCGCGTTTTCATAACTTTTGCTGGATTACTTTACAACTAAACACCGAGATTGTTATAAATAAAATTCTAAAAAACCGAGGCCCGGCTCCTGCTGCTTCGGCGGGAGGGGCGGGGGCGGGCGGCCTGGTTACCGGTGCGGGCGGCTCGAGGGACTGTCACTGGCGTGCCAAGGGGTGCCAGTGGAGGATGGGGGGGTGACACGGTGCCAGCATCTGCCCCGTCAGAGCATAGTCCGGTCATGCTGACCCACGGCGGGACACGGACCCTGCCCCAAAGAGTTCACAGTCTAAACAGACAAGGCTTATCCCCATTATTCCCATTGGACAGGTGGGGAAATTGAGGCACGGAGCAGGGGTGGGGCTTGCCCAAGGATGCAGCTTCTTTATCCTCACCCTGCACCTGAACCACCACCCCCATCCTGGGTGTCCACCCAGTGAAGGGATGGGCTTCCATCTCTCGTCCGTACGTCCCTGAGCTCCCAGGGCTGTGCTGGGGCAGGGGCTGGGTTGGAGGAACTGGGGCCCAGTGGGGCGTACTGGAGGGAGGGTAGCCGTCCTCTGGTGCGGAGGGCTGAGGTGGGGGAGCAGGCAATGCGGGGAGGACAGCAGGGGTCCTAGCAACTCCCAGGTGAGGGCACCTTGGGGTCAGGGGGCCAAACCTGCCCTTACGTGGCAGTGCCACAATGGAGCAGCAGCTTCCCGTTGTCACCACCACGGCCCCATCCAGCCCCGAGGCTGAGTCGCAGGAGCCGGGCGAGAGTCGCCCCCTGGCCCGGCCCGTCGCTGGAACATCACCTTAATGGTGCCCTGCCACACCTGTCCGGCCGCCCGCTCCCCGACCGGGGGACCCCAGCTGCCCCGGGCCTTCTCCCCTCGCCAGGCCGCATGGGCGGGCGCCACGGCTCAGGTCCGCCCCCGTCACATTCCCCGGGGTTTCTGGATTCCTTCCATGGGGCGGCCTGGACCTGGGGGTACGGCCCAGCAGGGGCCGTCTGACCAAGCTGGGATTCCGTCCCGGTGCCCCCCTCCATGTGGGAAGCTCCCGACTGCCTGTGCCTGGACCCAGCTGGTCCGGGCTGAGGCAGGGCTCGGGGGCTCTGACACACACCCCGGGCCCCAGGCGCGCAGCTGCCCCCAAATGGGGTCAAGAGCCTGGCTTTGGGGTGGAGGCCCCATGTGCCAAGGTGTGCCCCAGGCTGGGGGAAGCAGGCCCGTGTGTCGACCAGGCTGCTGTGTGCACCAACATTTCCCCCAACCCGGTGAGTGCATGTCTGCTTGCAGCAGGATTGTGTGCACTAGGCTTGTGTGTGCACGCACGTGTTCCAGGTGTGTGTGCGGGAGCCTTGTGAGCCACAGGCAATGGGGGGGGCACACGGCAGCATGGGGAGAGGAGCCCCCAACTGTACATGGCCCCAGAGCCCCGGTGCCCCCGTGAGCCGTGACACCTCGGGTCGGAGCTGCAGGACACCACGGTGCAGCCTGTATCGGGGGGGGGGGGAGGGCTCCTCGTGGCCCTGATCCCCGAGGCGGCTGACGTGGGCCCTGCTAGGGGGAGGGGGCATCATTTCCATCCCTGGGGCATTGTAAGAACAGGCTGGACATACCCATCAGGGCTGCTCTGGTCACCAGCCCCAGCCCCCCACGACGCTGTCCAGACCCCACCCCAGCCAGCCTGGGGACCCCAGTCACCTTCACTGGGGGCTGAGCACTGCTCCCAGCTCACCTCCCCCCCCCACATCCCATCCGTTCCCACGCTGCCTGGGGTGGGGGCTCCTGGGGGGGGGACGATACATCGGCCACCAGATGGCGCGAGCGCTCTCAGGAACCCAGCAGAGCTGGGCATGGGGAGACTGGGACCGGACCGGGCTGGGGGGCGGGGGGGAGGATTTTAACCTCCCCCGCCAAGATGGGACAGGGTGAGGCTCAGAGACCAGCAGCAAAACCTGGCTCCAGGTGGGAACAAGCGAGACAGAACCGGGCTCTGTCCCCGGCCCAGGGCGATGGATCGGGCGGCGCCGGACGCTGATACGGACCGGGGCCCTGGCGCGGGGCCCGCCCGGCACACCAAGCAGGGAGAACGGGGGCAGGTCAGTCTGTGCCTCCTATGCGGGTCCAGAGGGCCCTTGGTACAGGATCCGTGGCACCAGGGGCTCCTCCCAGCCAGGAGCCAGGCACAGAAGAACCCAGGCATCCAGTGAGCCTTGCTCTACCCACTAGACCCCACTCCCCTCCCAGAGCTGGGCTGGGACGCAGGAGCCCAGCCCCCTCCGTCATGCTCTACCCCACCTTGGCCAGACCCTCTTTAGCCCTGACCCTTCTACTGGAGACGGAGCTGCCCTAAAACCTTCCCCTCCCGGCCTCTGCTTCGAGCCCAGCCTGGCGCGATGCTGCGTGCGCCCCGTGCCCTGGCCTGTCAATAGCCAGTGGCAGAGTTGGTCTGTTGTCTTTGAAAAGAAACAAACATGCACATTAAAGGATCCATAACGGCGTGTGCGGCCCCCCAGCCTCAGATCTATTTTCATCCAGGCGCTTTGTTCATTTATCGGCTTCTTAAATCTCCACCCGAGGGTTTTTTTCTCTCTCTCTTTCTCTTCTTCCGTCTCCAGGGTTTTTTAAAATTATTTTTAAAAGCTTCACTCATTTCTTGAACCCTTTTTTGCTTCCCCGGCCCGTCAGATATTCCAGCTGGCCCGGAGCATTGCTAACCCGGGCTGAGCCCTGGTGGTGAGGCTGTGCCCTGGCCCTCGCCAACTTGGAGGGGCCGAAAGGAGCAGAAACTCCGGCCAGAGAGTCCCTTTGTGAGCAGGCGGCAGTTAGGTCTAATGGGTATGGCATCAGAGTCAGGACTCTGGGGCTCTGTTCCCAACCTTGGGCAAGTCACATCGCCCGTCTGTGACTCAGTTTCCCCTCCCGCTTCTTGTCCATTCAGCCTTTGGGCCGTTGCTTGTCTCTTACTCTGTCTGGGCGGTGCCAGGTGCAATGGGCACCCTGTGACCAAACTCACGATATTCTTACCGGGGCCGGTCCTGTGGCTCCCTCCAGAGAACAGCACCATTGCCTTCCAATCCCTCCCTGGCGGGGTCCGTCCCCCTCTGGGGCCCCCTCACTGTGTTATCCTTGTGAAAGAAAAGCCTAGCAGGATCTTAGTCGGGGGGACAAGGCAACACGCGGCGTTTCTTGTACGTGTAAAATGCCAATAAGCTGTCATGTCCACACACACACGCCCAAGAAGTTCCGGGAGCTGGTGTGATGTAATGACCAGGCCTTTCATGCATTGCTCGAGCCAGGCTAGTGGCCGGGCAGGAGGAGGGAGCCAGACCTGTCAGTCTCGAACCCGATGCTCCAAGAAGACGCTTGCAGACGGGGACCCAAAGTTTCCATGTTTTTACCCGTCTTTTCTACTTGCTGCCTCTCAGGTAAGTCTGGGCCTGGCTGTGTCTTGCTGCCGCCACGCTCAGTAGGGCTGTTACTCAGCCGCTCAGAGCAAGCCTGACGGGTCTCCGCTTTCTAGACTTGTCTGTTCCCCGTGTGGAGCCGTCTGTACGTTAGGATCCTTTCTTTGCACTTTAGGGTGGTTGATGGGTATTCTGCGGCCTTCCGGGTTAGGATGGCAGGCGGCGTCTTCACTCTGCTTTCTCGGCCTCAGAGCAGTGTAGGTTGGTGTCTTTGTATGCCCTGCTCGTCCGTTCCTCGCTCACCTCCACGACATTCGTTTGAGGGGCCATGGTACAAGTTTCAGGAAAGCGTTTACTCCAACAGGACGGAGACCACGCCTGCCACCCCGAACCGTGCTGCACCATTATCGGAGCAGCAAAGGAACCATTCCTCCCTGCCTCTCTCGCACTTACCCAGCACGCCAAGGGGGCTGCAGCCGATTGGTCTGCACGGCTCACAGCTGGGGCAGCGAACCCGTGCGGGGAGCCGCAGGAGGTGTCCGGGGTGGGGCGCTGGGACGAGGGGCGGGTGCTTCCCTAGAACCACCATTGCAGACCCCCAGGGGAGCTGGTGTGGGGCAGAACAAGGACAGGCTGCAGGGAGTGATCCAGCCCCAGGTGTGAGGTCCCTTTGTGACTCTTCTCAGGCTGCGTTGGACTTAATCTGGAGTAGTTTTGTATCATCTGCAAATTTTGCCACCTCACTGTTTACCCCTTTTTCCAGATCATTTATGAACACGCTGAGCAGCGCTGGTCCCAGTACAGACCCCTCGGGGACCCCACTGTTTACCTCCCTCCATTCTAAGAACAGGCCATTTCTTCCTACCCTTTGCTTCCTATCTTTTAACCAGTTACTGATCCTCTTAGCCCATGACAGCTTACAAGCCTTTGATGAGGGACCTTGTCAAAGATTTTTCTGAAAATCCATGTCCACTGCATCACCCTTGTCCACATGCTAATTAACCCCCTCAAAGAATTCTAGTAGATCGGCGAGGTATGATTTTCCTTTACAGAAACCACATTGACTCTTCCTCAACAAACCATATTCATCTCTGGATCTGATCATTCTGCTCTTTACTATCGTTACAACCACTTCCTCCTGTCCCCCACAACGGCCTCGTGTGGGAGTTGGGGACGGAGAGCTGAGACTGCACAAGGCAGATGCCCTAAGAGCCGTCCTTCCGTCCCCGGCTCCCCTGGGCCCATCACTGCTCTGTGCCCAAGCCCTCGTGCGGATTGGGGTCTAATGGGGGAGGAGCGGGGGGCCTAGGAGCCAGGACTCCTGGGTTCTCTCCCCTACTCTGGGAGGGGCGTGGGGCCTAGAGGTTAGAGCAGCGAGGAGGCTGGAATCAGGACTCCTAGGTTCTGCTCCCCTTGACTTAGTGTGTGACCGCGAGTGACTCATGTCGTCACCCCTTTGTGCCTCGGTTTCCCCTTCCAGTAAAAGCAGGAGAACACAACTCCCATCGCCAGCCCCTGGGTGGGTTGCAAAGCCGAAGGGAGGCCAGCTGGGTGGGCCCCGTGCCTGCAGATGGGAGTGGAGCAGGGCTGGAGTCCTGGGTCCAAAGACATGCGTTCCTGCGGGCCGGCGGCGGGAGCCACGGGGTTGTCCCTGGTGCTGGGTGTGGCCCTGCTGCCCCCCCCCCCTCGCCCCTTGCAGTGAATGGGGGTTTGCACTGGGGGTGTTGCTGACACCAGCTGCCTTCAGCCCAGCTACTCTCCAGCCCCTTAGAGCCAGGCAGAGAGCAGCTCCCACAGCACCCACAGTCCCAGCCTGGTAGCGCCCCCCTTCTCCCCCCAGGCCCTCCCTTTTCCTCCTC
Organism: Mesoclemmys tuberculata; assembly: GCA_007922155.1. Lineage (NCBI taxonomy): Eukaryota > Metazoa > Chordata > Testudines > Chelidae > Mesoclemmys > Mesoclemmys tuberculata. Next base: position 2,734,177 of record ML675652.1, read on the forward strand.
CCTTGTCTTTTTTCCTTTCTTCCTTCCTTTTCCTCCCCTTTCTTAATCCCTCTTTTCCTTCCTTCTGGTCTTTTCATTTTTCCGCTCCCCTCTTTCTCGCGCTCTGCTCACACACGCACAGCGTCCCGGCTCGCGCCGGAGCCCCCGCCGGCAGCTGCCAGGGGAGGATGGAAAAATAATCATAGAATATGTATTTTTTTTTCTCCCCCTCTGGAATGAAAGCCCGAGCGCGGCTCGCGCCAGGCGCTGCAGACACCTTGGCAATCCAAAGGGCGCTGTGTGCATACACAAGCGGCGTCAGCAAAGCACAGGGTGGCAACGTGTGTGTGTGTGTGTCTGCCTACTCCTTCGGTCCCACCTGGCCCTAGTTGGGGTGGAGGGTGGGGGGCAGATTATGACTGCTCCCTGCTGCCCCTTTTAATCCTTTTGTGACTCTGCCCTAGAGGCTGGTCTGTGCCCCCTTCCCCTAACCCAGCCCTTAGCCGGCTCGGTTGGTTTCCATCTCTCCAGAGTTATTAAAACTGCTTTGCATCCCCCCACGTGCTCCCCTGCTGGGGGGCAGAGATGGGGGGTGTCTATTGTTGGTTGGATCTTTGTTATTTATTTATCTGGGGAGGGGGAGGCTGATTTCATCCTTCAGCTCAGGAGTTTCCTTCCTGGCAGGGATGGGAGTGTGGACGTGGGGGGGGCACAGAAAAGACTCCTGGGGAGCTGGGTTGCCTTCTCTGGGGTGGAGGGTGCCCCTTAGTTGCCTACTGAGCCTGGAGAACGTGTGTATGGTGGGGGGGGCCCTGCCGGCCAATCTCAGTCACATCCCTGGCCCCATGCCTGAACCCCCCATCCCTACACGCTTCTTAGGGTCCCCCCTTCAACTCGCAGGGAGGATCAGAAGGTTCCCCTGCATCCTTGGGGGGCGGGCGGGGTGCTGGAGTATTTGGGGGGTACCTTGCCCTCCCCCCTCTCTGGGGGACTGGGGTGTTTTGTGGGGGGTCACTTTGCCCAGGACCCTCACCCATCGCTGGAGGGCTGGGGTGTTGGGGGGGCTCCGTTTCCCCTTCTCCCTCCCTGGGCGAGCCTTGGGTGGTTTTTCTTTGGGGGGGTCACTTTCTCCTGGCCCCTCCCAGCCGCCTCTCCAAGCGCAGGGAGCCCGCCGGGGGAGGGGGGGGCCGGGCTGGGATTGGTGGGCTGGGGAATTAAGGGGCTGGCCCCACATTCCCGCCCCCCCCCCGCGCCCTCCCCTCGCCGGGGACGCTGCGCTGCGCCCCGCGCCTGCCTGCGCTGCCCGACCAAGTGCGGAGCCAACTTTCTGCCGCCGCCGCCCCGGCCCCGGCCGCGGCTCGCTCCCCGCCGCCCCCCGGCCCCCAGCCCGCCCTGCCCCGCTCCCGATGCGGGAGGAGGGTTTTTTCCTTCCCCTCCAAGATGAAGCCGCTGCGCTGCTCGCTGCCCGCGATCTTCAGCCACTGGCTGCTGCTGAAGGTAGGAAGGGGCCGGGGGGGGG
>ML675652.1:2736074-2804806 GCA_007922155.1 Mesoclemmys tuberculata
TACCCGGTTCTGGAGGGGAAGGGGGGGCTGGGGCTGGCAGAAGTTGGGGTGGAGAGAGGCACCTATACGTGGGGAGAGGGGTGCTTTTTTGCGGGGGGGGGCCTGCATCCCAGTCCCTGGGCGGCCGATTTGCTGTTGCACTGAGACAAATCGCTTTGCAAGTGTTTGCATGAAATCCCCCATAGGCTATTTTCTGGGGAGGGGAGGGGGGGGCTTGTAAAGCAGCCAGAGGAACCGTCTGGCAGCTGCCAAAGGGGGAAACGACTTGAGAGACTCGACCGCGTGTGAATCCTTTAAATACACCCAGGGTGCCAGGTCTGGTTCTCTCCTCCCGCCCCCACTGGCACAGCGGCTGCCAGGTCATGCCATGCTACCGGCGGGGCGGGGCAGGGTGGCGCTGGCTGCCCGAAGCTGGGCCAGGCTCCCTTGGTCCCGATGCTGGAAATTGGCCCTGGCCTGGAGGGGGGCTCACAGCTGCGTCCTGGGTCGTTCTGAGCCACGCACGACGCGAGTCACCCACGCACTACACAAGTGCGTGTGTCTGGTTGGTGCACGCGGAACAGCCTGGGTGTGGAAGGGTGGCTCTATGGGAGACCTCAGCAAAAAGCCCATCGCCTGGCCCCGGGGCCAGGCTGTTCCCTGCAAGGCTGGGTCCTCGTTTAGCTCTTTCCATGCCCCTAGCTGTGGGGCGGCCCCCTCTTCCCCACCACTGCGGGGGGGGGAGGGCAAGTCTCTGGACACTGATCTAGTCTGACCCGCCAGAAAACGCAGGCCGGAGGTCACCTCTGAATCGGTTCTGGTTTGAGCCAGGACAGGTCTCGAAGACATCCGGCCATGACTGAAAAATGGGCCAGTGCTGGAGAATGCGCCGTAGCCCCTGGGAAGCCGCCGTGGTGCTTAATCACCCTCGGTACGGCAATAAACCAAAACTGCTTGCGGCAACGTGTCGCAGGGAGCCAGGCAACTTGGCCTGGGGTTCCCGGGGCCCAGGCTCCAGGACTATAACTGTCTGGGGCTCAGAAAGCATTTTGCAGTATAGACGGACCCTCAGTGTTCCCATTTTGCACTAATTTGTCTGTCTCCGACCTCCAGCCATTGGCTCGGGTTCGACCTTTGTCTGCCGGCTGGACAGGATTAGCCCTTCCTGCGCCCTGTGTGGACTTCCCTTCCTGGGACTCATCTCCAATTCTCCTGGGGTCCCTTTTGCCCCCGGTTTGGAGGGGCTCAGTCAGATTCTAGCGGGTGGGCATCAGGCCCACCCTGCTTTAGGCCAGCTGAGGGGCGTGGAGGGGTTAGATCATTCGGTACATATGCACTGCAGCACCCTCGAATCCATTATCTCCACCGTGGTTCAATTCCCACCCCTTCTTGCGCTGGAGCGAAGGACAGATGCGCTGAGACTTGGGATGCTTTCAGCATCCGTCCTCACCCAGCACTGGCAAAATGTCCCCCCTGGCGTGGGCAAAATATTTTCCCCCTCCTGATGGACTCTCCTCCAAGACCCCTGGTATAAGAGGGTATATATAAATCCAGAGCGACCCTGTTGCACAAAATGGTGTCGCTCTGGATTGCCACTGAGGTAACAAAAATCTGGCCTGCTTTGGGCTGTGTTCACACCCAGTGTGCAGTCCAGGAAGATGCTCAGGTTACCCCAGGACAGAGGCTGGCCCTTTGCCTGTGGTACCTAAGAATTCCCATCCCGAGGCTAGCCCAGCATAAGTTAACACGAGCGGAAAAGCACTTAAAGCAAAGTGTTATTAAATAATTGGCAAGAACTCCCGGCGAAGGCCTTTTCCCCACTTCACTTCTGTCCTCCTGGGCTTTGTGTGTTTCATTCCCGTCTTCCAAATCAACTGTAATAAATTTTAAAAAAAGAAAAAGCCCTTAAACTATCAAACCCCCTGGATTTGGAATGTCTGAACTTTCCCCGTCTCCCTTCGGACCGCCCGACAATCGCTTTCAATAGGGATCATAAATTTTTGATTTCCTCCTCTTCTAGCTGCTGCATATTCCTCTGCCGCGTGTGTTTATAATAGGTCTTTCACAGGTAACTGGCGATGCAATTTTTAGTGCTTGCAAATCAGGAGCGAAGAGGTTTTGCTTTGTGGGTTATTTTTCCCCCTCGTTTTTTATTTTTACGGGGGGAGGGGGCGAGAGGGTGTCGGGGTCATTAAACCACAGGGCGGTGAGAATCTGATTTCGTGACAATCCGTTTTTACTTTTCATGTCTCATGAATGCCAAAAAAAAAAAAAAAAACCCTTCCGGAGAGGAATACACTTCTGCTCACCCAAGGTTAACTCACTGGCAAAGAGGCCGGCTTGGCTGCCTTTGGATTTTTTGGGGGGAGAGGGGGATGTTAGCCATCCTCTGAGATTGAATCACTCCAAGACAAATGGTTTTGTTTTGATCAAATAAGGAGCAGGGTCGGCTTTTTCTTTTTTTCCTCCCCCTTGTGGGAAGGCAGAAGCGAGTGGATTTAGGTGTGCTCGGAATCAGGCAGGAGGGATTGGCGGGCGGTGCGTGATCTTGCAGAAGGGAAGCAAATGCAACAGAGGATGCTAGCTATTATTTTTGATAAGCCAGGGCGTGTGTGTGTGCGATGCTCTCAGTCCTGCGCCCACCAGATCTGCCACCCTGGGGAAATTCACCCCTGGGCCCCTCATACCTGGGCCTTTGTTGTGAAGCTTAAAGAGCAGGGGCATGGATCGGGGGAAGGGGTGCGTGCAGGGGGGACCCCGGAAGCAGCAGGGTGATGAATCCAGCCATGATGCTGCAAAGCCAGCAGGCGCAATCTCTGTCGCCTGGCTCGGGGGGGTGTTAAATGCTTCCCGCCCCTGGCGCTCTGCGGGAAGGAAAGGGAAGAATTTCTGGGCCTCGCCAGTGTCTGCTGCCCACCCCCATCGAACAGTTGAACCCCCCAATCTCTTAGCTCACCTCCAGTGCTGTGCAAAGCTCCCCAGAATGAGAGCATCTGGTGGCTCACGACCAGGGGGCATTAGCTGGGGGACCCGGGTTCAATTCTCCCTCCGTGCCATTGGGCCAGTCACTTGTCTCCCAGTTCCCTGTCTGTGAAACGGGGCTGACGTGGGCACCGCTTGTGGGGGACGAATGGGGCAGGGGGTGACCCGGCTGTGCTGAGTGTCCAATAGCTCCGCCGTGGCAGCCTCCTGGCCCTTTTCCAGTTTGTTGGCAGAGGAGGGAATTTCCCCCCCTCTTCCTTAGGATGAAGTTTTATTTCCAGAAGCACCTCCGGTCACCGCACCGTTTAGTCATCTGCAAACAAGCCCTGACAGCGCCCGGCTTTGTAAGAAACTTTGAATCCCTTTCCGCTGGCGAGTGGGGTCAAAGGGCCCCGGGACCCGCTGCCTTGGTGGATGACGTGAGCTGGCTTTGCCCCCATACCCCTCCTGCTCCCTCCTGCTAAAGGCTCCATCCCAGAAAGCTGCTGCAGTGAGCACAAACTGCAAACAAACAGCTGTTGTTTTCCTCCCTGCGGATGGAAATGCTTTGGCGTGGGGCAGGCGCTATGGGGGGGCAGCCTATAGCCAGGGCTACTCTTGCCCCAGTGTTCACTTCCCGTTTGGCCTTTCGGGAAAGGGCCTCTCAAAAGGTCTCCAGGCCCTGGGGCGTTTAGGACAACCAGGCTCCAAAACCCTGCAGCTGCCGTGTTCGCGACATGTTCGGGGCTGGTTGGTTTCGGGGGGGAAAGCTGTGTCTCGGGAGCCCCTTGGTCAGACAAGGCCCAGGGTGCAGCGTAAGGGCTGCCCCAGCCCCTGAAGTGGGGCTCTGAGCTGGCCACGGAGGAAGCAGAATTCAGCTTTAGAGGGAAACCCCCCTCCTGCAGTCTCATGGCGACAAACCCTCTCTTGTGCACCTGGGGGAGGACCCGCGGGGATCCCGATTCTGACCGGGAGCTGCTGGTCCGGGAATGACTCTGATGCCCAGAGATAGGGCAACGCAGTGGAGAGGCTCTTGGGCAATGACAGATCGGAGAGGGTTGCTGGATGCCCGCAGGAAACCTGCCCGGACGGGAAAATCATTAGGAAGTCGCCATCTGGGCCTGACACAAAATAAATCAGTGACTGGGGCGGGGCTAAGGTGTGCTGTCTCCAGGTCATTCTTCCCGCTGACCAGAGGGGCCGCGCTCTGATGAGGCGAGGGTTTGAGGCCGGGGAATTCAGCCGGCAGAAGGGGGCAGGGCAGGTTGTCTAGTTTAGAGTCGGGGGAAGCTGGGAGCCAGGACTCCTGGGTTCTCACACTGGCTCTAGAAGGTGGGGTCATCGCGTCTAGTGGTGAGAGCAGAGGGTGGCTTGGGAACCAGGTGACCTGGGGTCTCTCCTAATCTCTGCTGGTGGCTGGCAGTGCAGCCTCTGTGCCTCAGTATCCCCCTCTACAAAACGGGGGTGAAACCTCCTCCAGGGGGTAGGATACAAAGCAGTGGGTGTTTGCCGAGCACTGACAACCGGCAACTCCCTTTTCTCTGCTGGGGGCTTGAACCCCCAACCCTGCGGCAACCCCTTTCCAAGGCCTCCACATTGCCCAGCTGGGCTGGGGCCCGGGAGCCGTGCGGGCCCTGCTCCCTGCAGGGAGACACCCCCTTAATTTCCCTTTCCCCCTGCTGCCCGATTGCCGCACAAGGCGGCTGATGACCCTAGTAACCTGCCATGCCACACGTCGGGGAAACTGAGGCACCCCTGCATTCTAGTCCCGGCTCTGCCACTGGCCTGCTGGGTGACCTTGGGCAAGTCACTGCCCCCTCTGTGCCTCAGTTTCCCCATTTCTCAAAGGGGGGACAATGCTGTTGATGGCCTCTGTGAAGAACGATAAGCTCTGCTGATGGCCGGAGCTTGGCGGCACCATTTCTATTATTTACTCCATAGATCCAGAGTTAATTCCTTTGAAAACCCAGGGTGCCAATGAAAGGCACCCCCAAAGTTTCCCCCAGCCCTCCCACACACCTCCCCTTGACTCTCGCTCCCCTGGGGGTCAGGCTTTCCAGACACTGCAGTGCCTATCGAGGCACCAAATACATTCAATGGGGTGCCCTAGATTCCTTCCCCCTAGCTTTGCAAGCTTTTGACCCCCCCTCCTCCAGCTCCCTCCATGTGCTGAACTGGGAAAGCCCAGCCCTGGCTGTGGGCGCTGAGAACTGGAGCTAGCTCTGCCCCATGAACATTTGCCCTGAGCTAGGGTTGGGCGGTCTAGTGGTTAGAGGAGGGGGGCGGCCTAGGGAGTCAGGACTCCTGGGTTCTCTGCCCAGATGCAGGAGGGTGTGGGGCCATGTCCATTAAAAACCCCTCGCGCCCCCACAACATTTCCATCTCTCCCGGGCTCCGACTGTCCCACTGGCTGATCTGGCCGGGGCCAACCGAGGATCCTGTTTCCAGATAACATCCCAGTGTGTCGCAGCTGGAAAGGATCACCCCCCCACACACACACACACACCCCGGGTGGCAAACTGGCTCGCGGCCCTTTCGCCGGCACCCCTGCGATGCATCCCCTGCTCTGGTGCAGAGGAAACAGCCCAGCCAAGGTGAATGTCCCTCCCCTGCCAGTGGGAGGGATGCAAACGAAATAAGCGAGTTCCCCCTCCCCGCGGGCTGGTGGACAAGCCGTTCTGGAAACCAGCGCCCGGGCCGTGGTCTCGGTTGTTGAGCCCCGCCCGGGATGGAGTTCACTTCTTCCCTGCATCCCACCTCTCCAGCGGGGCCTGGAGGCGATAAAACCTTCCGGCGTTGCCTCGGCTCCTGCAGCTGGGACTGGGGGGCGTCCGTCCAAGGCTGGCGGGGTCGCCAAACCTGCCCTGTCCTGGGTGCCTGTCCCAGGCAGCCGAGCTGTGGATAAATCTTGTTTAGTTTCTTGGTGGAGAACAGCTGCCTGCTCGGGGTTTATGTGCATCCAGAACAGCCGGGCTCTTAACAGCCTCTCCGGCTGACGTGGGGGTGCCAGCTGCCCCGGGCTTTGGGACACCCTCGTGGCCCCCCCCAGACAGAGCACGGGGCTGGGGCTAGCAGGTCCGTGACCTCTGAGCAGGAAGCAGCAGGCTTTAAAGGGGCAGTTGCAAGGCAAGACTCCCCCGCCTCTCCTGCCATGGGCCCCAGCCCAGCCCGGAGGCCCGTAGTCCCTGCCGCCACGGCTGGATTTCCTGGGGCTCTGCTCCCATGTGAGCACCACATTCAGGACCAGGTCTCCCAATGTGTGCTGGCCCCAATCCTCCCTGGCAAACCTGGCCCTGGGTGCCAACCGTGTGGCTGGTTCGGAAAATCAGGGTTCCCATCAGGCTGGATGTTGCACAATCCCCCCATGACCAGGATGAGGGCACCTGTTGGGCTGGCTGCATGGACCCCCACAAGGGACAGTCCCTGCCCCGAAGAGCTCACGCTGTGCTGGGCGATCAACTGTTCCTGTTTTACAGATGGGGAAACTGAGGCCCTGGGTGCTGACATGCTGGGACAGAGATGGGAACTGATCCCACAGCCCTTAGCCGTTGGCCCCCTGCTCTGCTCTCATTAGCCCTGCCACTCTGTGGCCAGGAGTGACCCCTACCCGCCAGGCACTCTGGGATCTTGTGGGGCTGGGGGGGTACGCTATGGAAATGGAAGGAGGCCCCTCCCCATTACTTCCCATTCCACAGTAACCACAACAGCTGCTGTGGGTCCATTAGCTAAACTCCTGTGCCCGCGTATCCCCCACTCCCCCATCCCTAGCCTGGGGTCTTTGCACCTCCCATATCCCTCCCCATGCCCCCTAAAACACAGAGGGATCCACTACACCCCTCCTCCCTCTGAGCCCCCCTCCACCCCAGAGAGGTCCGGGGGAGGACCCACAATAACCCGCTTCCCCAGTGCTGCCCCCCAGCCAGTGGGTGTGGGGGAGACTCCCACAAAAGCAGATGCCTCGGCCCATCCATCTTGCGGCGGTGGGGCCTAATCCTCGCCCGAGGACACTTGCACATGAAACAAATTATCCCCCAGACGCTGGCCTCTGATTGTCTCTCCCAGCGAAGATTCCTCACGCCCGGCTTTTAATCCCAGGCTCTGTCCTATTTCCTCCCCTCGAGGGGAGAACGGAGGCTGGGGGAAGGGTGCGGGGGGGGGAGGGAGCCGTGTCCTCCCACCTGCTGCAAACAAACCATCCCAACCCAGAGGCCCTTTAAAATGTGCTTTTTGGGGGTTATTGGGGTGTTGTTTTTTAATGCAGAGCAGGGGGCTGGCAGAGCTGGAGGAGGGGGAGCCCAGCGCTGGGTGAACTGGGGGCTGTGGGTTGGGAGTGAGGGGCACCAGCCAGGTGTACAGCCTGGGCCTGACCAATGTACCAGGAGGAGGCAATTTGCAGAACTGGATTTGCCCTTGAGGGGGGTTGGCCCCCTCCCAGGAGAGATGAGGGGGGTCAAGTTCCCCTGTGATTCCCGCCCCCCCCTTTCATTCTGCCCTCTGATCTTAAGCGCAGCGCTAGATTCCTTTTAATACCAATCAAGGGCCGCGCCGAGCCGCGGAGGACGGGAACTTTGAGATGCAATTTATGATCCCGCCTGATAAGATCTTATAAAATTTCCCGGCCACACTGGAAATTACATTTCCATAGCTCAGCCGAACTGAACGCCGCCAGTACATGATACTTGCCTCTTTTATGGCTACATTTATTGCAATAATAAAGTGAAATGGTGGAACTGGGGAGGGGGAGGGAAAACGACTGGGTCTTTCCATGGTTTCTGGCGTGGTCTTGTGCAGGGAAGGGAAGCCGGGCAGCACCCAAGCCCCACCGGATGAACCCCCGCGCGTCCTTTCCGTGTCACACCCGGGGATGTTGTATTCTCACTGGTTTAGAGAAGGGGGAAACTGAGGCACAGCTGGAGCGGGAGACGGGACTCAGCCAAGGTCACAGAGGAAGGACTAGAGCCCAGCGCTCCAGGCTCTCCGTGCTTCTGCCTGCTCGAGCTGGGAAAAGAACCCAGGCGTCCTGGCTCCCCCCTTCCCCCACTGGCCCACCCATCGAGGCAGCCCCAGCTCTCGGGGGCACGGGTCACGTCTGGCTTCTCTCCAGGCAGCGCGGGGAGGCCACCGGCTGCTGAGATCAAAGCCGCTGGTTGTCAGGCAGGAATAAGCAGGGCTGCACCCACACGTGGGCTAATCACCAGACTGAACAGCCTGCCAAGCCGCTGTGCCCATCCGTGGCGAGCTAGGCCGCGTTTGCTGAGTGATGGCCCTGCATTGAGCCGCATGGCTGAAGCCAGCACGGGGACAAAAGGGCGGATTGGCTGCTGCCTCTCACTCCCGACCCTCAGCCTCCTGCTAGCCAAGCCCTGGGCTCCCCCCTATGGCTCCTCCAACACCCCTGACCCGCGGGCCACGATGGGCTGTGGGCAGCTTTTCTGGGGTGGGCTGTGGTGCTTGGTTTCTCAGTCCCTGCCCGGCGATCCCGGCACCATTGGGGCTAGAACTCAGACCCGCCTGTTCCAGATGCACCAGCCCTGAGTGAAGGGAGAATCGCCATCCGGCATGGGCAGTGTAGGGGCCGTGACCCGCGTCCCCAGGCAGTTGATTCCTTCCAGCAGAGGGCAGTGCTGTGATGTCACAGGGGAGGGGCTGTGAGCTCACAGCAGGAGGGAGCGGAGCCACAGACCCTTGAGTGAAGAGCGATATCCCCGGAGACACCATGCAGCCATTTTTGTAGGTCCCCCCAGAAGGTTTGGCTCCCTTTCAAAGGCAAAGCCCCCTCAGGGTCTGGGGGCCTCCAGTTTCCCACTCCCAGTCCAGATCTGGGGGGAGCAGGGATGAGACCCAGGCATCGGTGTAAGCTGTTGTCAGTTCTCAGCATGGGGGGCAGGAGCTGGGAGTCAGGACTCCTGGGTTCTTCTCCTTGCTCTGTCACGGGCCTTGGCCCGGTCCCCCACCCAGTGCCTCAGTTTCCCCTCCCATCCTTTCTCTGTTTAGCCTGCGAGCTCCGTGGGGCAGGGGCTGTCTCGCTCTGTGCAGCGCTGATACCACAGGCCCTGAGCTCAGCTGGGGACCTCCGGGCACTTCCGCAAAACCTCCGTCTAATGGTCCCTGCCCCCCAAACAGCTACCTTGATGGAGAAGCTGCAGGGACTGAAGTCCCCTTCGCCCCCTTCCCTGATGCTCCCCTGCCTGCAAGGAGCAGCCCCGTTCACCAGGTCTCCCAGCCTGGTGTAGGCGATTTGCTGAATTCCCTCTAAATAACCGAGCCGAGAGGCCGGTTTAAACAGCTGCTTGGGATCTAGGCTGTTAATCTGCCCCCCCTCTCATCCCCCCCATGCCGCTGGAGGGGACGTTTTTAATGCGTTGCCTCTGAGAGCGAGATTCAATTTCATCTGGGCCTCGGCGGGCTCTTTCCCCGCGCCCTCCCCCCCGCTTCCACCAGCACGTCGCCACTTCGCTGGGTGCAGCGCTTCGTTTTCTCCTTCGTTAGGGGCTCGGATGAGTCACCCGGCCCCAGATTTTTGCCTTTTGCCTCCCCCCCCTTCCTTTTTTAAGCTTCTCTGGCTCCCCATTTGCACCCCTTTCCAGGGTGGAGGGAGGGTGAGATTTCTCTTAAAGCGTCCCCCTACCAGCCGAGCCGCAAAGCGCTTCCCCCCGCAGAAGAGAGGGAGCAGAGGAACGGCAGGAGACGAATGTCAGGGAGAAAGAACCAAAAGGAAAAGACAAAACCCCGGGCGATGAAATATTTATTAGCGGGGGCGCGTGCCGGGTGCGTTATTAAAGCAGCTGCATTTGAATATTTGCTCTGGCTGTGTGGATAGAGGGACGTGGCTGCCGGGGTGAGGGGGATCAGGCGTGAATCGATGGTGGCTGGAGCGCCAGTGTTTCCTCGGTTGGCACTGGCTGGGCACAGACAGTGTGGGCAGGGAGGCCGGTGTGTGCCGGTGTCCAGACGCAGGGGCCCATGGGCTGGCGTTAGAGATGCCAGAGTCTGTCCCAGCCTTTGCAAGGGCTGCGGCCTGCTTGCGTTGCGGCCCCCTGGCTGGTGAGGGCCCGGAGGGTACAGCTCTACTACTGCTGCCGGCCGGAGGAGTCGCTCCTCAAGCTGAGCGGCATTTGTGGGTGCATGTTTGAGTGTCGTTCCTGGGAGGGGGAGGAGGGGGCAATGTGAATAGCTCCCCACTGAGCAGGTGGCATTGTCCGTGGGCAGCTGGGGCCAAGTGACCCTCCAAGCCTCAGCTGTGGGGCAGGGGCTGGCGACCAGGAGCTGGCGGCAGAGTGGGGAGGGGTGGGCAGGCAGAGCTGGTACGCCGCCGCGGGGGGCACTGAACAGCCGGGCTGCGTCTCTTTCAAATGCCTTTGAGCTCGGTGTGGGGGAGCGCCTGGCAAAGAGAGGGCCGGGGGAGGGGGCGGCTGTGGGGCTGGGGCCCCGGCCTGGCTCCTGGCAGAGGACGAGCTCTCCTCTGCTAGCCTCAGCAGGAGCCCTGGGTGTGGGGGGCAATGTTAAACCCCAGGGGCAGGGGCTGGACTCTGTCCTGCCGTGGGGTCAAGTGAGGAACTCTGCCCCATGTCTGCTCTGCAGCCCCACTCCCCATATCCCCCAATGCTGCCCCCTTTATCCTCCCAGCCCCCCCATTTGCCCCCCCCCCAGCCTGCGCCATCTCCCCCCTCCTGCTCTCGACCTTCGCCCATCCCTGGCACTTGGGGGGGGGCAGGCCCTGCCAGGTAATTAACGATGGGGCTCCTTCTCAGCCCCCCCCCGCTCTCCCCAGCTGTCACTTCTCTAGCAGCGAGTGGTGCTGTCACAATCTCGGTACCCCCCGACCCCCCAGCTCTGCCGGTGCCCCTCACTCCCGATCCGCAGCCCCAGCCCAAGGCTCGTCCCTGCACCCCTTGCCCGGACCCGCTGTGCAGTCACCGTCCCAGGCCTGTCACTCACCCAGTCCCCCCGTCCCATCTCGGCCCCATGCGTCAGGGCCTGACAGATGCACCTGGCGTGGTCGTTTCTCCTGGGCCCCGGGAAGCGCCGGCTCCGTGCCGGCTCCGCGCTCCCCGGCCAAGATAAATGGGAGCTGTCACCGGCCCCTTGTTTGCCGCTGACCTTCGGGAAGCCCGAGCTGGCTGGGGCTGCAGCAGGGGGGTTGTGGGGGGCCACAGGGGATCCGCGCTCACAGCCTCCAATTAATCTCCCCGTGCTAATGAAGGCAGGGAGGAGGTGCCAGGGGGGTCAGGGATGGAGCAGGGCGGGGGGGGGGGTGCAGTAACTTCAGGGGTGGTGCAGCAAGCGGCAGAGCTCCTGGCGAGCCGGGGGGGACGTGGGCAGATTAGCCTCGTGCCCTTTAGGGGACTGGCTGGCTCCCGTGCCACGATCCAGGGCTGCTAGGGCAGTGGAGGGCGCCTCTGTTATTGCTGGTAGGGTTGAAGCAGGGCAGGGCCCCATTACGCCAGGCGCTTCACAGACAAACCACCTCCCCCCAGCTGAGATCGGGGGCCCCGGCAGGCAGGGCACCGCACAGGGAGGGGAAACTGAGGCACAGCGACGGGCAGTGACAGTGGGCAGCTCATGCAGCTGGGGGAAGAGCTGGCATGGCACACACGGGGAATGAAACACCCATAGGGCCAGAGCAACACACACACGTGGAATGAGACACACAGTGTCTTTCACACATACACACACAGCCAGGGCAACACACACACACACAGCTAGACCAACACACACACACACAGCCAGAGCGACACACACACACGGCATGGCACACACACACACACAGCCAGAGCGACACACACACAAAGCTAGACCAACACACACACACACAGCCAGGGCAACACACACACACACACAGCTAGACCAACACACACACACACACAGCCAGAGAGACACACACACACACGGCATGGCACACACACACACACAGCCAGAGCCACACACACACAAAGCTAGACCAACACACACACACACAGCCAGAGCGACACACACACACACACACACACACAGCCAGAGCGACACACACACACACACGGCATGGCACACACACACAGCCAGAGCCACACACACACACGGCATGGCACACACACACACAGCCAGAGCGACACACACACACACGGCATGGCGCACACACACAGCCAGATAGAGCCAGAGTGACACACCAACACACACACGGCCAGACCAACACACACACGGCACACACACACACATGGAATGACACACACACACTGAGCCCACGTAATGCACACACGGCCACAACCCACAACCCGCCCCCCTGGCAAAACACCCCGAGCGTGTTCCACACACAGCGTCTCGCCCGCCCACCTGGCTTGGCCCCGGAGCCCTGGGTGTGCGTGTGTCAGGTGCACACCCCTGTGTTGTCGTCCCCCCTTTCCCTCCGGGTGTGTCTCACCCTTGAACAGGCCACACCCGGGCCCTGGAGCCCCTCCCCGGATTCAGTGTGACCATGACTCGGGGCTGCCTGACCCTGAATTCCCAGCACCGAGGGGGGTTAGGAGCCAGACTCTGCTCCCTGACGCCATCGGGCTGGGTTTGTCCCCCCCGCTTTGCCCCCTTGCCCCAGGGGCTTTGAGTGCCCCTCCCCGGGGAGCCCCCCTCACTCCAGCCCGCCAGTGTTTAAGCGCTGGGGTGTTGAACCCAGGTATTTGCACAGTGGGGCCCTCCTTCCAGTGCCCCCTGGGCTGCGCTGCCCCCCCCTCCGTTCAATGGCGCTGGCGGGTTGCCAGACGTGGTTCTGCTGTGTGATTCCCTTTCATCCCCCGGCCCCGGAGCTGGCAAAGCTGCAGGGAGAGACGCCAGCGCCGGTCTGGCCCCCCGGGGGGGTGGGGGGGACAGGAGAACGGACGGGCAGAAGGAAGGAGGACTGAGACAAAGGGCAGGACGGGAAACCGAGGCACAGAGTGGGGACGTGACATGGGCAGGATCACACAGGGGGGAATGGAACCCAGGAGTCCTGACGCCTGGCCCCCCTCTCCCCTCCGGCTCTAACCACTAGAACCCAGGCCCCTCCCTGACCCAGGGAGAGAACCCAGGTGTCCTGGCTTGTGCCCCTTATGGAGATGGAGCAAGGGGAGATAGAAAGGGGAGGCTCACACTGGGGGGGCTCACGTGTCCTTAGGGAGGGTCATGAGGGGGTGAACTGGCATTAATTACCCCTTCATCATTCCCCCCCCCCGCTAGTGACTCCATGGCAGAGAATCCTGGGGGGGCCACAAACACCCAGCCCAGTGTATAGCGCCGCGGGGTGGGGGGGAACTGGCGCCCATGCTCATTTCCTGGTAATTTCCTGCACCGCTCGGGAGGCTGCCCCTCCCCCCCAGCAGGATTCAGCAGGGGGGCGGGGGGGTCTCCATAAATATGGATGAGCTGCAGGATTAATAACCGCGGGCAGTCGGGACCAGGCCGGGCAGCAGATGGGAGATAAGGGGGGGACATTTACTGACATCGCAGCCGTGGTCACCCCCTCCCAGTCCCCATCTCTCTCTGGCTCGATCTTTCCCCCATGCCTCACTCTCCCCGGGGGGGGCCTCCTTGTCTCCCAAGATCCCACCCGCACCAGGACGCCGGCTCCTGTCTGCTCAGCTGCCCGGCTTTGAAGCTGCATTGAAATATAGATAAGGCTGGAGCGGTGTTCAGAGCGCGAGAGGTTGGGGGGGTTAGCTAGCAGGGGGTGGAAGGGCCAGCCCAGGCGTGGTCCCCAGGGGGCAGGGGGGCCCGGAGGAGACCCAGCTCTGCCTAGAGGGGGAAGGCCCCGCGTCCCACACCTTCCTCTCCGGGTGGGACCTGCACATTGGGCCCCTGCGGAACCGCGGCCGGGCAGCACCCGGGACCCTGGGTGAGATGCACCCGACGGCTGCTGGGCACGCTGCCCCCTCTCTTGCATTGGCCCGAGGGCTGTGGGAATCCAGGGACTGACGGTCCCGGCACCAACCTCCTCCTGCCCCTGTGCGGGAGCAGGCGAGCTGCGCCGAACTCGGCAAACCTGCCACGGGACGTTTTAGGGGGAGCGAGCGACACATCCCAGACCAGGCGGCAGCTTCGCTGGCCCACAGCGGGGCCTGGTATTGGCTCGCACACCTGCCCCGGTCTGCCGCGCTGAGCAACAGGAGCCGATCCGGGGCGGCCCTGCCTATCCCCCCGGCTTGGGGGGGAACGTCCCTCTGTGCTGCTCTGGCCTTACCCGGGGTCCCCTGAGAATCTCCCCAGCCCCCCCATTCAGGGGCCTACCCAGCTGCTGCACAGCTGGCATGGGGCCCTGCACCCCACTGCTCCCAGCCCCCCAGGTGGCCAGAATGCACAGCATTCAAAGGGAGCCGGGGGAGCTGCACATAGGTTAGAGCAGCCCTGAGGCTGCTCTCATTGGCGCCAGCAGCTGGGTCGGGCCTAGATTGCAGTCACAGGAGCAGAGTAACTGAACCAGGCTAATTAGCCACCCCCCACCCACCCAAAGATCTGACCAACTCAGTCTACTGGTGTTGTTGGATTCGCTCCCCTCCAGGCCAGATTCAGTTCCCCTCGGGGAGTGCGGGTTACTTTCCTGGAAGGGACCAGTCTCCAACCCACACCCTGCTCTACCCCCCGATCTTTCCACACCAGCTCCTCCATGCCCCCCTCCCGATGCTCCCCCCCGACATTATATGCCTGGGAAACCAGGTCGCCCAGAGCAGAGCATAAAAAGCTGCCAGCGCGGAGGCGACAGGGAAGTGACAGTGATGGACGAGGCCGGGCCGCGCTGTGATCAAAAGCCACCCGAGCACAGCTGAGAAACGACGGGTGGAGGCCAGCCACAAAGGGGGGGCTAGAGCGGGGGGGTGGGTCCCAGAGCGGGTGGTGAGTGATAAATGGAGAGACAGATCCGAGATAGCGCATCCGTCGCGGGCCGTGATAGGGAGAGGGGGAAACAAATAGCACGCGGGGGGGCTGGATAAATAGAGATCGGTAAATACAGTGGGGGGGCAAAGGTGACAGATGATGGGTTCCTGAGCTCACGGGTGAACGGTGCCGGCTGCCCCCCCCAATTTGTCCTCTCTGTTGGTAAGGGGCCTCAGCCAGAGACCGACAGCTCTTGAAGACAGGATTGCCCGTCCAACGCCTGGCGCAATCCCTTCCTGGCACCTCCTCGGGGACGCGCTGCAGTGCATGTACCGCCAGCCCTCTTCATGTCCTGGGCCCAAGGGCAACGCCGTCGGCGCGTAACCAGCCGCCGTGTTCCACCCCAGAGGCGGCTGCATCTAGCAGAGAACTGGCTTGCCCTTTCCTGTGTGCAGCTCATTTGTCGTCCTTTCAAACAGCAGTTTGGTAGGGCCGAAAGGGCCCCTTGTGACCACCCCTCGTGCCCAGCAGATCCACTGGCTTCAGAGCCAAAGGCCCCAATGGGCGTTAGGGCTCAAAAAAACATGCGCCCTGGAAGCCACACACGCGGGTGGGGTTGCTGGGTTCCCTTCAGGCTGGGGCACTGTGGGTGCATGAGCCGCTCTGCTCTTTCGTTCAGCTTCATCCCTGCCTCCCCCGTTGCTAGCGAAGTGGGGCCGCCCAGGTGCCAGTGGGGCTGGATTTTCAGGCTCCGGGGGTGGCACGGGGGCGATCATTCTGGCTGGCAGGCGTTTGCAGTGGCCCTAGGACAGAGAGCGTGGCCCCTTTTCTTAGCAGTGTCCAGAAGCACCTACTGAGATGAGGGCCCCAGCGTGCTGGGGGCTGGGAGACGGACCCAGCCCCGAAGAGAAACAGGGCAAACACGGGGGGGGGAGAAGAGATGGGCGGAAGCCTGGCTCCCAGCCTGCCCCGCCAACCCGTTAGCATCTTCTCAGCCGCTGCCAGTCCCAGCCCAGGAAGGGAGGAGTGGAGTCCATTGGGGACAGCATAGTTGAAGGGGGCCTCGCAAGGCCTCAGGGCTCCTGAGTTTTATTCCATGCCTTGCTTTGGAGGCGTTCCACACTCGCTGCCTGCCTCAGTTTCCCAGTGCCGAGTCGGGGAGTGGTCCTCCCGAACCCACCAGGCCTGCATGCGTGGGGGTTGAGGAACGTTTGCACGGTGCCTGGAGATCCTGGGACAGGGACGCTGGCCGGGGAGCAGGGGGCAGGAGTTAACCATGGGCGGATTCTCCCGCGACAGCTCGTTGCAGAGGGACCCTTGGAGTCAGCCGGGCTTGGATTCAAATCCCTGGCTTATGGGCGGGGGGAATGTGGCCTTTCCTCTCCCAAGACCTGCGAGCTCAGCGGAAGATGGGGGCATGGCGTGTTTCACCGGCTCTGCCTGCTCCTGCCTGGCGTCACCCTGCCATGTGTCAGCCCCGCCTGCTCCTGATGTACGGTTATGCCCGGGGGAGGATCTGCTGCGCTCGACCCAGCAGGGGCCCTGTAATTCCAGCTGCAGATCAGAGGCTCTGTATAACACAATTAGGCTTCCCAGGCAGGCGGGGCTGCCCTCCCCTCTCTCCCTGGTGCCATGCGTGCTGCCCTCCCGCCTGTATTTTCATGGCGCTGGAACATTGCCGCGTGAGTGCCAAGGAGCTGCCAGGCACCCTTTGAAACAGCCTGAAAACTTTCCTGTGTCTGTCCAGCCCCCGGGCACGTGCCAGGCTTCCATGTTACCCAGCATCCAGCCCAGCGCCTGCGTCGCCCGCTCTCGGCCTCACCCAGGCACAGCACCCCCCTCTGTTGTACCAAGAGCGTATGGCATCCGGCCACCACATTAGCAGGTGTCTACGTCATCCGGCATCGCGCTGCCCTGGCACGGTAGCCGGCGGTCATGTTGCCTAGCGCCCACGCTGCCTGGGGTCTGTGTTGCCCAGCCACGGTGCCTGTTTTACCCTGCACCCGCGCTGTGGGCTTTCGCTCTGTCTCACTGCCCAGGTCTTTCTGAATTCCTGCGCCGGCTCGATGTGCCCCGGGTGGTGCACGGCTTCTGTTTCATGCCGGCTCCGTGGGAAGCGCCGGTACCTGGTTCATGGGGGCTTATCTCAGGGCTCCTGGCTGGAGTCGAGCCACTTAGTGCCAGAGTGGTTTTGCCCCAGCGATGGGCTTGGCCTGCAAATCCCCAGTGATCCCTTGGCCCAGGCTGGTAAATTGCCTGTTGCTTTCAGTCAGCACCTCTGCTGAACGGGGCCCGGTTTAATGAGGCTCCCTGCCTCCTCACTGTACCTGTGAATTACACCCACGGCAGGCCGGCTCCAGCGCGTCCCCCCCCCCCCCCCCGCCGCTCAGCCACGGGCATGTGTGCATGCAGGTGCAAAGCAGGGAGTGGCTGAAAACACACTGCCTTGGGAAAAGGGGGGTGCTCCAAGGTGAAAGCCTGCGTGTGCAAGCGTGCAGGCCCGTGCATGCTCATAGGTGCATGGGAGAGCAGGAGTGAGGGGGTGCACACGTGTTCACATGCACATGGCAGAGCTCATGGGAGCGTCATGTGCTTTGGGGTGCAGGCGTTTCGGTGCTGCCATAAACCCTGTCATAGCAGTGCCTCTGCACAGCCCGCGCTCCCGGCCCAGGGGCCCGGCTGCCCCTGACATGGCTGGCCGAGGCCGGGGAGTGTCCGTGCCGGTCCTGTCGGTTTGGGCCCAGGGGCCTGGGCAAACGAGGGACCCTCCTGGGCCTGGGCACCAAGACTAGCTAACGCAGGGAACTTGGCTGGCCTTGAGGCGGGGGTCTGGCTAGGGATGGGGAGGAGGGGGTGCTGGTAGCAGAGCGCCCAGTGATGGTCGGCAGGAAAGGGGACGCATGGCTGGAACTCGGGGAAAGGTGCCACCCTGGGTGGGCAGACTCTGGGGCATGGTGCCCAGCGCAGAGACGCAGCCAGGATCAGGCACGGAGCGACGGCCCCGAATCTGGCTTGGCGCTGGGCAGGCGTCGCAGGGTAGAAACGCTGCAGGGGAATCTGGCCTGTGGAACCGAGGCCTGGAATCAGGCGTTGCTTTGGAGAGTCCTGGCTAGGGTTGTTTAGGGGGATCCGGGGGGGGGGGAGCCGGAGTTTCCCACTCCAATTCTAGGTCTGGTTTCCAAAGCAATGCACAGGGCTTGCCCGGTGCCCTCTCCACGGGCAGGGTAGGATGGGATGGAGGAGCCTGGAGAGGCTGGAGGGTTGGGCAGTTCTGGGGAGCGAGGCTGGGGGGCACAGGGGGGGCAGGGCAGGACTGTGCTAACTCTCTGCCCCCCACTCTCTGGCCCCAGCAGGTGGTCTGCGTGGAGGGCCACGTGCCCAAAACCCTGGGCTACCTGGAGCTGGGCACCTCGGGCCTCCTCAAGAACATCCCGTATGACGCCTTGAAGCCTCAGCCGCTCCATCCGGCCCGGCTGTTCTCCGGGGAGCCCTCGAAAGCCAAAGCCAGCCCGGCCGGCGCCCTCAGCCCCTGGGACTGGCCTGGGAACCGGACGGCCGCCGAGGGCCTGGCCCAGCGGGCCAAGCGCAAGCCCTCGCTCAAGACGGGCCGGGCCAAGAAGATCTTCGGCTGGGGCGACTTCTACTTCAACATCAAGACCCTCAAGTTCAGCTTGCTGGTGACGGGGAAGATCGTGGACCACGTCAACGGCACATTCAGCGTCTACTTCCGGCACAACTCCTCCAGCCTGGGCAACGTCTCCGTCAGCATCGTGCCCCCCAGCAAAGTGGTGGAGTTCGACGTGCTGGGCCCCCCGCCGCCCCCCCTGGCACCCCCCCAGGCCCGCCAGGCCACCCTGCCCGAGGCCAAGCAGCTGAAGGCCTTCAACTGCCACGTGGAGTACGAGAAAACCAACCGGGCCCGCAAGAACAAGCCCTGTCTCTACGACCCAGCCAAGGTGTGCTTCACGGAGCACACCCAGAGCCACGCCGCCTGGCTCTGCGCCAAGCCCTTCAAGGTCATTTGCATCTTCATCTCGTTCTTCAGCTTCGACTACAAGCTGGTCCAGAAGGTCTGCCCGGATTACAACTTCCAGCACGACAACCCCTACTTCGGCTGAGGGGCGGGGACGGGGGGGATGTGGGAAGGGGGGATGTGACCCCCCCCAAGCGTGGCGGGGCTCTCGAACAGTTTCAGGGGGGTGGAGAAGGGACCCGGTCTCGCCTGAGCAGTGCTGGGAAGATGGGCGCCTCTCCACGCCGCGAGCAGGAGGCAGGTGCCATGGAAGGCGCTGGGGGGGGCCACGCCAGGTGGCCGGGAGCCCCTTTGGTGATCTGTGCGCCGGATGCTTCGCTCCATCAGGCCGTTACCCCAGCTCCAGGGCCTGCGGCATCCCCCGGGGACCCAGCGCCAGACTACCTCTGGGGCCCACGGACGGAAGGACAGCCAGGCCAGACGGAGAGACATGAGAGCCAGGCAACCGGAGCTGATCATCTCCAACCCCGCCGGGCACTGGGAAATGGGGCAGGGCAGGTGCGGGGGCTGGACCGGGCCCTGGAGCCCCACCTGTCTGGGGTTCACATCAGTGCAAAGAGGGGAGTGCGCAGTGACCCGTGCTGGGGAGGGAGCACGTTATTAGCGAGGGGACTGGAGCCTCAGCCCCCCCCATTTCTTTCTCTCCCACACACCGGCCTGCCCCTGGCCAGCACCATTGCTGCCTCTGCCCCCTCTGTGCTGCCCTGGGCCCCGAAGGGCCGATGCCACTCGGCTACCCCAGCTCTGGGGTTCTCCGCCCTTGCTCAGGGACCCCCCCAGATCTAACCCTGGCTCCTGCAGGGCTGGGAAGGAGCCGACTAAGGGATGAAACCCCGGTGCAGCCGCAGGGGCGGGCTGATGGGGACATGGTCTCAGCTGGATTCCCAAACGCCGCTAAACAGGCGCGTCCTGTGGGAGAGGGTGTGAAATCAGAGCACAGTGTGTGTGTGTGTGTGGGTGGGGCCGGGGGTGTGTCAGGATGTCAGATGTGGGGGGTGGCACATCTGTGCATTAGAACACATGTTGGTGGGTGTGCATCTGTGGGTGTACATATGATGTTGCTTGTGCATCTGTGGGTGTACATATGATGTTGCTTGTGCATGTGGGTCTGTGTGCATGTGTAGGTTTGAGTGGCGCTGCATTTGTGTGTGTGGGGGGGGGGCTGTGCCTCAGTCTGTATGTGTGTGTGGGTGAACCATTGCATGTGCACTTGTGTGTCTGTGCACATCTGTACCTGTGTGAGTGTACGTGCATGTGTGAGTAAATGTGTGGGGGTGCATGCCTATACATCTGTACGTGTGCGTCTGCGTGCACACATCTGTATGTGTGTGGGTGGGTGTGTGTACATGTGGGTGTGTCCATCTGTAAGTGAGTGCGTGTACGTGCGTGTGCGTGCTTGGTTGCGTAGCCATGTGTGCCCACACCCAGGCCTGGTTTTGTTTGTGGCACGCTGCAGTGGACTTGGTTGCTCAGCCCTGACGCCGGGGTGAGGGGCTTGGGCCCGGCTCCCCCATCCTGCTTACCCCGCCAGTGCCCCCTGCCGGCTCCCAGGTGCAGCTGGACATCATTGGGCACTGGCTGCGATTCAGCGGCACCACCCTGGCTGAGCCCTGCAGCCCCTGCGACTGGTGTGGTGCCCGCCACGGTGGGGCTGGGGATGACACAAAGCCAGGGGGGCCAGAGTGGCGGGGACCCTCCGGATGCAGCCCCCCCAGCTGTCAATCACGCATCACACGCTATCATTACCTATCGAATGTGTGCAGTTGTGTGAAGAAGGAGGTGTCCCGGGGCTGGGGGCGGGAGAAGGGGCATTGGGAGTCGGACGAGCTGGGGTCATGCACAGCCCCTTAAGTCAACCCCCTCCCCAAGGTGGAGCCATGCGTGGGGGAGGGGCAAGGTTACACCCACCCCAGGCTTAGTCTCCCCCCTCTCCCACCCCGGGCTCTGGGCTGAGCCTTCTTATTTTTTTAACAAAATAAAAATTAGGAAAATATGTGGTTAAAAAAAATAAATGAATGAAATAAAAAAAATCTTGTGGCATGTGATCGCTTCCCCCCCCCCCGACTGTGATTGACAGCTCCCATTCCCCCCACACACATTTAGCATGATGGGCAGCTCCTGCCTCCCCCCCCCCCCCCCATGAAGTATGATTGACAACTCCACTAACAAATGTGATTGGAAGCCCCACCCCCTCCCCCCAAGTGTGATTAGCAGCTCCCAGTCATACACAAAGGGGGAGAGAGCTGGGCTGGTGCTTGGGAAGGGGGGGTGTTTAGGGAGGCATCTGGGGTGCTGTAGGAAGCATTGAGGCCCCAAGGGCAGGGTGGCATATTTCCTTCCTGACCCCGACACCAGCGAGCCCCTGAAGCCTGAGGATAGATCAGCTGTGGGCCCTGCAAATGGCAGTGCCTGGGCCCAGTTGCAAAGAGGCGCCTGTCCGTGCCAGCGCGGGGAGCTGCCCCTCCCCTCCCCCTGGGTTTGATGAATTGCTGCACAAGCTGCAGAGCAGGGAGATGATGTTAGGAGCAGGCTGTGACAACCAAGCTGGCTGCACCAAGCCAGTGCACAGAGCCTGATTGATGGGCACACTGGGCCCTGGGATCGCCCTGCCCCCGAAATCCCAGTATGATTGATGCTCCTTTGCTCTGCAGCCTGGCAGCTCAGTGCAGAACGGGGACAGGGGCTGTTGTCTTTGCCAGGGAATTACTCCTCAGCTTTGCCTTGAACAACCCAGAATGGTGGGGGGGGGAGTGGCACGGTCCCTGCAGTCCCGCTGGGTTGTGAAGGGGATGTGGGGTGTGAGGGCCTGAGTTAGGACTTGGGGGGGAACAATCAAGCGGAGAGGTGACACCCGCGCCAGAGGAGCCCAGATGAAGCCGCACGGGGTTTCTGGGTGAATTAAGGGGTCACGTGCAGTTATTTAGCTGGTTTGCCCAATGGCTTAAAAAAAGGAGAAACTGAGGCACAGAGTTGGGCTGGGCCTTGTCTAATGTCACACAGCAGGTAAGTGGGAGAACTAGGACTAGAACCCAGGAGTCCTGACACCACCTCTCCCTTAACCCACTAAACCCCCATTTCCTGCCTGGAGGTAGGGAGAAAACCCAGGCATCTTCACTCACAACCACGCCCCCCCCAACCACTAGTCCCCCTACCCCCCGAGCTAAGGAGAGAATCTGGGTGTCCTGCTCTAACCACGGGCAGCCGGACATGACCACCCGTGAGAGACGCCAGACCGAGGCGGCTGGCCATCCCGGCGCCCATGCCACATGCGTCTGGCGTGTGTCCCGGTGCGAGATGGGCTCCGGGCTGCCTCCCAGGGCCTACGATGGTGTTGCTGCGCGCTGCGACACACCGCTGCGCTCCCCCGCAGAAATGAGTGCATTGCAGCGGCATAGGCTGCAAAGGACTATGGGGGCAGTTGAACTGGAGGGGGGCAGTGTCTGGGGCTGCATCTTGGCCATGCTGGTCCTGTGGGTGGCCCAGGGACCCTGTGCGTGCATCTAAGCCCCTTTGTGCGCCCTGTGTTCTGGGCCAGTTGCCCAGCCCCTAACGTATGCTACAGCAGCCTACGGGATGCTCTAACTGCACTCTTCCCCCTTATGGGAAGCAGAAAATACCCATGATGCAGTGCACGCTGGCCATCCCTCCCCCCCATATCTCCTCCAGGGGCAGGAGTGGGGGGGGACAGAGGGCATCAGCAGCAGCATCGCACTGGCTAGGGAACTGCCGTCTGGAGGGGGAGGAGGGGGTAGATTCTCAGAAGGGACCGTTCCCCTCCCCCGCATCATGTCTTTGGTGGACCCTGATCCTTGTGTCAGCTGGGGAGACCCCGGCTCCCCAGTGCCCAGGCACCCCCAGGCGCTCCCCCCCCCCGACAAATCGGCAGCTTCCTCCCAGGCGCTCGGCTGGGGCCTTGTTGCCCCCATGGGTGCCGTCCCCAGGGGCGCTGAAATGTCATGCAAGAAATGCAGCTCCCCTTTCCCCTCCATCTATTTCCCGGGCCCAGCTGTTTGAGGTCGTTGTTGCGCTAATTAGATTTAATTCCATTAGCGCTTCCTGAGCATGGTTCTGGCGGAGAGGTACCCAGCCAAGCAAAGCCAGCTGACGGGCGGGGAGGGGTGTCTAGCGGTTAGAGCAGTAGGGCAGGAAGACAGGCAAGCTGGGCCTTGTTATTGACACTGAGAGAGGAGTGGGCTCTGCTTCTGGCAGGGGCGGCAGGGAGCCAGGACTCCTGGGTTCCTTGCCCGGCTCCAGGAGGGGCGTGGGGTCCAGCGATCAGAGCAGGGAACTGGCCAGGAGGACGCCTGGATTCGAGTCGCTGAGCCACCGTGGATGTGCTGGGCACGGGTGTCAACGGGGGAAAGGTCTGGGCTTGGGGCTTGCCACCCAGGGCCTCGTGTGCCATTGCGGTGCCATGTGCCGTGTGCCCCGTCGCGATGCCGTGTGGCGTGTGCCTCATTGCGGTGCCATGTGCCCCGTCGCGGTGCCGTGTGCCCCATTGCGGTGCCGTGTGCCATTGCGGTGCCATGTGACGTGTGCCCCGTCGCGATGCCGTGTGACGTGTGCCCCATCGCGGTGCCGTGTGGCGGTGCAGTGTGCCCCATAGCGGTGCCGTGTGCCCCATAGCGGTGCCGTGTGCCCCTTGGGGTCCCTATGGGGCCAAGGGGGTCCCCACTTTTCCCATCGCTCCCCCCCCAGCCCTCAGGCCGCGCTGCCCCCGGGGGGGGGGCTCTCTCGCCTCCTTCCGCTTCTTTGCAAATATGCAAATGACGCCTGCCCTCTTTTGCATAAAAGCCCGGGGGGCGGGGCTCCGCGCGGGAGCGCTTCGCGGAACTACATCCCCCAGGGTGCACCGGGGGCCAGCGGACGAGCCACGTGTTTCCCTTTCTGCCCCCCCCCCCATTGACTGGAGCCTGGCTGGGACCCACCTGCCCCGTCGCCGCCCGGCTGCACCATGCTGCCCCTGCCGCGCTCCATCGGCCGCCTGGCCCGGGTGAGTGGGGGGCGCCCCTCTGCGGGGGGGGGTCCGACACCCCCCCGCCATGGGGGGACTTGTTTTGCAAAGCAGCCGGGCTTCCCCCGCGCCCCCCCCCCGCAGCACGTGCCCTGGCTGCGCCCCATCGCCGCCCCCCCTTGGGCAGTGCAGATATGGGGGGGCCCTGCCCCTCGCCAAAGCACCCCCGGCCCGGCGCTTCCCCGCGCTCTGCTGCCCGCCCCCGGCAGGCAGTCCCCGCTCCGGGGGGGGGAGCCCCGCTTGGCACCCCCCGCAGGGTCCCTCGCTCCGTTTCGCCCCGCTGTGCCGGGGGGGGGTCTGTGGGTGCTGCACCTGGCCGCGGGGGGGGAGCATGGAGACTTCCCCCCCCCGCTCTGCTGACTGTACTGGCTGGTGTTTGCATCCCCCCCCGACCCCCCCCCGGTGCGGGCCAAAGTCCCTGGCGCGGGGGCGACTGACCCGCGCACGGAGGCGCCTGGGGGGGCTTGTCCCGGCGTGTGTGAGCCGCGGGTCGGGATCGGGGCCGGGGCGGGGGTGGGGGGGCTCCTCGCCGGCCCGTGCCCAGCGGCGTAACCCTGAAGCCGGGCCCCTGGCCCCAAACTCCCCGAGTTTCTTGTGCCTCTTTTTATTGGCGTTGGTGACGCCCAGCCCTGCCCCGAGCTGCGGGAGGTGATGCAAGGGGAGCAAGCTCCTTGCATCATCCGCCGCCAGCCGGCCCAGCTGCGAGGCCCCAGAGGTGCTGGGGCCGGCCGGGTGGGTGGCAGGGGGCAGAAGGGGGCGCGGGCAGGTGGCGGGGGCGACTGTAGCTTTTGCCGCCTCCCTAGGCCCTGGACTTTCTCCAGCGGTGATTTGGGGAGCTGAGGATGCCTCGTCTTCCCACCGTGGCCGGGGTTTGGTGGCCCCGAGCCTGGCCGATCTGTCTGTGCGGATCCAGTCGGGGCTCCGGGAGGCGCCCGCCCTGGCGAATATCTCCTGGGCATGGGAATCTGCTTCCTGGCACCTTTTTCTTTGCTGCGTTGTCTGCAAAGGTCCCGGTTTGTGTTGTGGGAGCACCTGGGAGGTCCGGTCCGGGACACCTGTTGCGCTAGGCGCTGTACAAACACAGACCCGTGCCCCAAAGAGCTGATGCTCTGCATAGGTCCTACCTGCTTTGCCCGAGAGAGGACACGAGCCAGAGGGGATGTGATTTAAGGTCCTTGGACCAGTGGACGGGAGAGGGAAGGTTTGCAAAGCACCTGGTGAGCAGGGCATGGATGGGCATCGGGCCATTGCCATGCGCAGCCTGGTCTGACCCCCAGCTGCCAGCCCCACCACAGGGGCACAGGTCTCTCCCAGGCAGAGCCTGAAGTCCCTTGGCTGCGGCTCTCAGGGCTGGTGGCGTGTGGGCCAAATGCTTCTGGCCTAGGGGATCCAAGAGGGCTCTCAGGTTCAGATGTGCTGGGGGGGGATTGGTGCACAAGTAATGGGGGGGCTCCCAGCATGGTTTGGGGTCATGGGAGGTGCTTAGACACATGTCCAGGGGGTGGGGGGTAAGGAGTCCAGGGGGGGCAAGCTGTGCTTGGGGGGGCAGTGTGTAGTGGGCAAGAGTATCTGGATGGGGGCAGGGATCTGCCTCCAGAGGTTTGTTTTTCCATGTCGTTAATTTGCACATGCATGTGCCCTTACGGGAAGTGGGGGGGACGACACACATGAAGGCCAAACTCCAGCCCCGCCTCCCCCCATCCTGTTTGTGCTGCCATGCTCCCCGCTGCCCCGTCACGTGGCAGTGCGTGCACACATCCATGCTCTGCTCTTCCCACCCCATCCTGCCTTGCACGCTCACGTGCGCTCTCTTGCACGCCTGCAGCTCCCCCCGTCCCCCCATTGGCCCTGTTTCTGCTGCTTTGACTCGATTTTCCAGATGGGGAGACTCGAGGACACGAGATGTCTGTTCCTCCCCCCAGGTCATATGACTCACATGGTCCCCTGGCTCCCCCCCACACTGTCAGCCTTGGCGCCTCAGCTCCCCCCCCGCCCCCCCCAAGTGCCACGTGGCTGCCCCCTCTCCCCGAAACAGCCTCCCAGAAACGCCTCCTCCAGCTGCACATAATGAAACTGAGAAAGAAGGAAGGAAGCCACCTCTCTTCCTCCCCCCCCGGAATATTTCTTATCTCCCCCCCCACAATCCCTGGCCAGAGCCCCCCAAGCCCACCCTGCCACTCCCTGTTGGAGGGGGTGGGGTGTTGGGGGTCCCTTCTCCCCCCTCCCAGTTACAACTCAACGAGGAATCCCCTGTGGGCAGAACCCACCGGTGGGAATCAAACAAAAGTCGCTTGTCTGGTTAGGGGCCAGATCTCCTGGGTTCTCTCTCTGGCTCTGGGAGAGGAGTGGGGTCTAGTGGTTAGAGCAGGGGTGGCTGGGAGTCCTGATTTCCTACGTGTGCAGTGAGGATATTGGTTCTGTGCAGGGGGGGGGGTCTGTGACCCTTTATCCTTCAATAACGGGGCCAGAGAAAAGTGGGTTCTCTGGGGAGGTGCCGCCCTAGGGTGCAGGGAGGGGGTGCAGGCTGGCGTGTGCGGGGGGGTGGGTGATGTCCCTCTCCCCTGCGGGTTGGTGACCTCTTCCCCCTTCCCGTCTCCAGCCCCTGCAGAGATGCTGCCAGCTGGGCAGGGCCGGCCTGCGGGCCCAGCACAGCGCAGCGGCTGTGGCTGGGGAGGCGCCCGGCTGGACGGGGCAGGAGAGCCTGGCGGAGAGCGACCCCGAGATGTGGGCCCTGGTGCAGAAGGAGAAAGATCGGCAGTGCCGGGGCCTGGAGCTCATCGCCTCTGAGGTGGGGGCGGGGATGGGGGGTGGTGAGGGATATGGGGGGCCGGTAGGAAGGTGGCTGGGGAGGATTGAGCGGGACAGTGAAGGGAGCAGGGAGCTGCGGGGGGAGGAAGGAGCAGCCCTCCTTGAGGCCCAGAGGTGGAGGCTGTATTGCCCTGAGACACCCCCCCCCATTGCCTTCGATTCCCCCCTGGTGCCTGCCTGGTGCCCCCCCACAGCTGCTGTCAAACCATGGGGGGGAGTCACTGAGGCTGACCCTGCCTTGCCCCTCGGGTTTGTAGTTGAGGCTGGGTTGGGGGGGGCCCACGACCCCCACCCAGGCCGTCTCACCACCCCAGGTTTGCTCTCTGCCCCCAGAATTTCTGCAGCCGAGCTGCGCTAGAGGCCCTGGGCTCCTGTCTGAACAACAAGTACTCGGAGGGCTACCCCGGCAAGAGGTATGGGTGGGGCAGCGTCTGGGGGGGGTTGCGGGAACTCGGTCAGACCGGAGAACAGGTCCCCTTGGCAGTCAGGGGTGGGGAGTTTGTGGGGGCCCCCCCAGTGCTAACTTGCTGTGACTGGCACTGGAGGGGAGGCTGTTGTTTTTGGGGTGGGGGGGTTGCTCACTTGGGGGGATTTTCTCAGCCCCCTCCAGGATCTCTGACAGCCCTGAGGTGGGGGTGATGGGCCTGGGTTCCCCCCCTTTGCGGGTACGAGGGGCACCGAGGGGGTGATAGGGCTCTGTGTTACCCCCAGGCACACCACGGGCACTGTGTGTGGGGGAGTGAGGGGGGGGAGGCCTGGTGGAGGCTGAACCCAGGTGCCCCCTCCCCCCAGGTACTACGGGGGGGCCGAGGTGGTGGACCAGATCGAGTTGCTGTGCGAGCAGCGGGCGCTGGAGGCCTTCGACTTGGACCCTGCCCGCTGGGGGGTGAACGTCCAGCCCTACTCCGGCTCCCCCGCCAACTTCGCTGCCTACACGGCCCTGCTGCAGCCCCACGAGCGCATCATGGGCCTGGACCTGCCCGACGGCGGCCAGTATGTACCGGGGGGGCTGCTTGGGGCGGGCGCCAGCCTGGGGGGCGCAGGAACTGGCGGTGCCAGGAGTTGGGGACAGGGGGAATGTGGGGCTCCTGCACAGTGGGAGAACAGCCCTGGGCGGGGGTTGCTTCTAATGGGGGGGCCCTGGGAGAATCCGGCCCGGGTGCCTTTGGCAGACCCCCTGCCCCCGGCTGGGGGTGTCGGTTGTGACCGGTCTCCGGGCCGGGCCATGGCTGTGGACTGACGCCGCCTGTCTCCCCCGCAGCCTCACACACGGGTACATGTCGGATGTCAAGCGCATCTCGGCCACCTCCATCTTCTTCGAGTCCATGCCTTACAAGCTCAACGTGAGTGGGGGGGTCAGACTGTGTTTGGGGATGACCAGGGGGGCCCAGTCCCTTGCTCCCAGGAACTCCCCAGGGGTCGGGCCAGGCGGCTTCCACTGCTCTGGCGGCGTTTGGGACCCCGGCCCAGGGGCGGCTTGGGGTGTCCCTGTCTCCCCTCCACGCTCTCCTGTGTTGAGTTGGATTCAGCCCCCCTGTGGCCCCCCAAGTCCATAAAGGCTCCACCTGACCCCTCCTGTACTCCCCCAACATGTGGCCCCACAAGGATATTGGGGGGGGGGGGTTGAATCTCCAGCCGTGACACCCCCTCCCCATCCCACGCAGCCGGCCACGGGGCTGATCGACTATGAGCAGCTGGAGGTGACGGCCCGGCTCTTCCGGCCCCGCATCATCATCGCGGGCACCAGCGCCTACGCCCGCCTCATCGACTACGCCCGCATGAAGAAGGTGTGTGTGGGGGGTGGGCCGAGGGGATCCTCCGTGGGGCGCCCCCAGGAGATGGGGCGTGGTTGGCCTGAGCTCTGCAGCCGGGGCGGGGCTGGGGGAGCTGGGGAGGGTCCCGGGGCAGGGAGCCGCTCTGACGCTGCGCCCGTCTCCGGCTAGGTGTGCGAGGAGGTCAAAGCCTATCTGCTGGCCGACATGGCCCACATCAGCGGGCTGGTGGCAGCCAAGGTGGTGCCCTCGCCCTTCGACCACGCCGACGTGGTGACCAGCACCACGCACAAGACCCTGCGCGGGGCCAGGTGAGCGCGGTCGGGGCTGGATCCCGCTCCCCCCCAGCCCCTCCCCGGCATGTTGCCCTCCCTCTCCTCCCCCCAGCGCTGCCTCCCAGACATGCACGCCCCATCCATGGAAGAAAGCCGGAGGGTCCCAGGAGGAAAACGCCTGGGTGAGCCTGTCCAGGCTGCGAGAGGGTGGCAGGGCTGCGGGTCGGGAGTGAGCGGCGCTGGCAGAGCAGGCGGGGGGGCATAATTGGATGTTGATTTAATGTTCTGATCAAGGGCAGCGTCAAGGGACCCCCCACACTCACCCTGACACCCCCACACTCACCGTGACACCCCTATGGGCCTGCCCCCTGGGGGCTGAGACCCAGCAAACTCGTCTCGGCCAGCTGCCCTGGCCACTCCTGCTGCTGCATCGGGAGACGGGGGGGTAGTGATTGCCATTCTTTGACCCCACTCACCCCTGCAGGTCCGGCCTGATCTTCTACCGCAAGGGGCTGCGCTGGGTGGATAAGAAGACAGGCAAGGAGACCCCCTACAACCTGGAGGAGCCGATCAACTTCGCCGTCTTCCCTTCACTGCAGGGCGGGCCCCACAACCACGCCATCGCCGCCGTGGCCGTGGCCTTGAAGCAGGTGGGGGGGCCCCCACCGGGGCAGGGGAGGGGGCAGAGGGTAAGAAATGGCTTGGGGTGGGGGAGATGATCTAGGGTCCTGCTGACCCTGCCTCCTTGCCCGCAGGCCAGCTCACCCGCCTTCCGCGAGTACTGCCAGCAGGTGCTGAAGAACGCCCGGGCCATGGCCGAGGCCCTGCTCCAGCGGGGTTACACCCTAGTGTCAGGTAACGCCCGTGGGCACCGGGAGGGCGAGGCTGTGTGGGGCGGGGCAGTGGGGGAGCCTGTGTGGCGCAGTGCCCAGCATGGGGGCTGGAGGGCAGTGCTAGCTTGGCACCGGTGGCCGGGGGCAGAGTGGAGTCGGGGAGGAGTCAGGGCTGGTCTAGCAGGGGACGGTGGGTTGGGGGAGGGCTGATCTGCTCTTTCTCGACCCAGGTGGCACCGACAACCACCTGGTGCTGGTGGACCTGAGGCCCAAGGGCCTGGACGGGGCCCGGGCTGAGCGAGTGCTGGAGCTGGTGTCCATCACGGCCAACAAGAACACCTGCCCCGGGGACAAGAGCGCCCTGACGCCGGGGGGCCTGCGGCTCGGTAAGTGGGGGGGCCCCAGGGGGCGGGGGATCGAGTCCCACAGTCTGTTCCCTGCTGCCAGGGCTCCCAGCCCTTCCCCAACCTGCCCCCCTGCCCTTCTGGGGAGGGTCCTCCTGACCCCCTGCTCAGGCCCTCCTGTGGGTACCCTGGGGGCTTGGAACACTGCCCTGGTGTCTGACATCCGTGAGTGCTGGGGGAAAGAACCCAGGAGTCCTGGCTCCCAGCCCCGCAGTTCTAACCACTAGCGCTGCCCCCCCACCTCCCGCCCCCCAGCATTCCAGCTGCTCCTCTCTTTTGATAACCATGGTGCTGGCTTCTCCCCAGGGGCCCCAGCTCTGACATCCCGCCGCTTCCAGGAGGCTGACTTCCAGAAGGTCGTGGCCTTCATCGACGAGGGCATCCACATCGGCTTGGAGGTCAAAAGCAAGACCAGTGAGTGCCCAAAATCTGCCGTGGATCGGGCCCCTCACCCTGGGGCCCTGGTGGTTTCCCTCCCCTACTCTGGGAAGGGCGGGGGGGCTCGTTGTGCGGCATACTCACCGCCCGGCTCCTCCCCTCGAGCGCAGCGGGGCAGGGGTCTGCCCTAACAGTTTAGATGGGAACTGGTTTGGGTGGCAAGAGCTGGAGTCGAACTCATCGCCTGCAGACTGGAGGCTGCGGCAAAGACTGGAGCCCTTTTCTGTCTCGTAGGGCCATGGCCATGCTGGGAGCCAGGATGCCTGGGTTCCATCCCTAGCTCCGGGAGAGGAGCCGGTCTAGGGGTTAGTTTCCCTCTGCAAATTAGGGGGTTGGTGGGGGGAATAGTCAGTCTTTCTGAAGTCCCCCAGGGCTCCTGGCTGCCTGATTTCCTTTCCCTGCCATCTTCCCCACTCACCCTTTCCCCTTTCTCTCGCCAGCCAAGCTCCAAGACTTCAAGTCCTTCCTGCTGAGCGATGCGGCCACCCGGAGCCGCCTGACCGACCTGCGCCAACGGGTGGAAGCCTTTGCTCGTTCCTTCCCCATGCCCGGCTTCCAGGATCACTGAGCAGCAGAGGAGCAGCCCCCTCATGCCCCCCACCTGCTCCGGCCCCAGCTAGAGGCAGACCAGCGCCCCGCAGGCGGGTGCTCAGATCCCTAGCACCCCCTACCCCCCCCCGTGTGCCCTGTGGCCCTGGCACTGCCCCCTTGAGCCTCCTGGCTCACACCTGGCATTCAGATCCCCCCAGGCTCCTTTCTCCCCCCCAATTGGCAGCTGACTGTGTCTGATCCCTGTTTATTATTGTAGGGTCTTCTGCTACAAAGCGCCCCAGCCCTGTGCCAGCATTAACCCTTCCTTGACTGTAACAAGCCAGGTTTGCCCCAGGGCAGGTTGGGAAGACACCCCCATGGGTGTAGTGCTGGAGTGTGTGTGTGGGGGGGAAATGAGCACCTAGTCCCCCCACCCCATGCAGCACAGCTCAGCCCCTTTGCCCCCAGCCTGGGTTGGGCATGGGGTGTGGGTCAAACAGGGCAGCCAGGGGTGCCCCCACTTCCCTATGTCAAGGTGCCATGGGCCTTAGCGAAGAGAAAAAACCTTGAATGCCTGAAAATGGTGTCGTGTCTCCTGTTCCTTCCGGTTTCCAAGCTGCGCCTGTTGCTCTGTCCTACCCCATGGAGAACGGGTAGCGGGGAGGGGGCTGTGGTGCTGCATCTGTGTATGGCTGTCAGGGCTCCCTATTTCTCCCCTGTGACACGCCTGGGTTTTATCCACCCCACCGTCATCTTTTTCAATGAGCCCCTTTCAGGATCCTGCAGTTTCATGGGCTTGGCATGTTTGATGCCTGCTGCCAGCCAGCAGCCCCCTATGTACCCCCACTTCCTCCTGATTGGTCCAGCCCCCTGCCCTGCTCGCTCACACCATGCTGGAGGGGCTGCCCTGCAGCTGTGTGATGAAGAGGTGGTGGTTTGTTTGGTTTTGGGGGGGGAGGGGTCTTGGAGTGCAGGGTGTGTGCCTCAGTTTCCTAGTGTCCTCCCTACTCCATTACAAGCTGTTGGCAGGACTGTGGCCATGGGGCCTGGTGTGTGGGGGGTTGCTCTGGACCACTTGCTCACCTCCCTACACTGTGGGTACTTTGGAGAATTTACGGGGCCCCCCCCCCGCTGTCCCTGGCCCCTTCTCCATCATTTAAACCTGCAGCACACGCCATTAGCAGCAGCAAATTGGATTTATTAAGTGCAATTGGATTTTGCCTCTGGATGTGTTGGGGGGGTACGTGGGGGGGGGTCACTAACAGGTTGCAGTGAGTTTCTTTGCCTTGTTTGTAAACCATCCTGGATGATACAGAATGGGGGGGCGCTGGAGGGGTTTAACCCCCTCTTAGGGCAGGGTCTGCCTCTGGCTGCGGGTTTGGGCAGTGCCCCATATGCTGGGGGGGCTGGTGTGACAGCCAGCCAGCAGCAGGGTTGGGTGGGGGTGGGGGTGAGCCCCTTGTAGGGCAGGGGAGACCTGGTAGGGCTGCAGAGCGACTCCTTGCCCCAATCGAGGGGTCCAGAGGGTTTAACCCCACCTCTCTCGAGCCTGAGCTGTAGCCCCCTACGAGCCCAGCCCTGGCTTCCCCTGCCTCCCCAGCTCTGCTGGGACCCCTCCCCCCTGACTTGCAGCCCCCTATGAGCCCAACCCTGGGCTGCCTCCCCCCCCCCGCCAGTGCCCCTCAAGCCTGAAACTTGTCACAGGAAGGGGCCTGTTCTCATCCTGCCACCCCCCCATTAAAGGGGGGGTCTAGGTTACCCCCATTTTATAGGTGGGACATGGGGAGTGCTGCCGGCTCCTTGGGGCATGGAGAGGGACTCCTTTGTGAGGCGCAGGGACACCAGGCCAGGCTGCAGTGCTGAAGTTTAGTGGCCCCCACCCCACCCCCTGCACCAAGCACCCCATCCATGGGGGGGAGTGGCCCTGAGGGCTGCATGGCCCAAATCCCATCAGCGCCCCTGCCAGCTGGGGGGAGAGGAGGGGAGAGGAAACCCAACTGAGCTGCGGGGTACCCATCCCTGGCGCCAGCGGTGGAGCTTGGCATTGGGCAAGGCGGCGGGAAGGGGGGGCGCACTGGGCTGGGGTGCCAAGTCCAGGGGAGGTGGTTGGGGGGGTGGTTTGGGTGGTGATGCCAGGTCCCTTGGTGTGGCTGGGGGGGGGGTGCCAGGTCCAGGGAGGTGTGGGGGGGCGGTGTGGTGATGTCATGTCCCGGGGAGGGGGGGGGAGGTGGGCAGTGATGCCAGCTCCCTTGGCAGCACAGGTCGGCTGCCTGCACGACGGCACGTCCCCGCCATCCCCTGCCACACGCCTGCTGGGGGGGGCGCTCGCCAGCACCCCGCCCTCTGCCCCGCCGCTGCCAAGCCAAACAGCCACAGGGCCCAGGCGCCGTCGCTCCCTGGCACGGCAGAGCCGACAGGGCCCCCGGCGGGCGGCTTGGACACGGCCCTGCTGAGCACAGCCCCCCCCCCCCCTCGGGGCCAGCAACAGCAGCACCTGGGCCCAGTGCTGGGTGCTGGCGTGGGGGCAAGGCGGGGCCTGGGGCTCGGGCTGGGCCTCACGTTGGCGGTGCCGGACACGCGTGCATGCACATGTGTGCACAAGCCTCTGCTCATTAGTGCGCAGCGTGTCCTGGTTGCAGGACCCCTTCCCCCCCCCCAATAAGCCTGGCTTTGGCCTGTGTCATGGGAACAGGGCTGTCAGGGCAGGTCACCGCCATGCTTTGCTGTGGGGCAACACCTCCCCCCCCCAGCAGCCTGCAGGGCGTGGGAGACAGGAAACGCAGCTTGTGGGGGTCGGGGCAGGGTCAGGGAACTGCTGAGGGGGCTGGAAAACACAGACTATGTCACACCACTGGGGACAACCCCCCCCCCAAATCAGCACTGGGTCCCAGGCTGCGTTTGCAGGGGTTTTTTTGGGGGGGGGGGCGGGAGGGAACTGTTACTTTGGGATACTTGAGTATGAAAAGTCTCCTCCTGCTTTGCCTGGCGTGTTAGGGCTTTTTATTGCAGCGCTGGGGGGGTGCGGTGGCAGGGTGCCCATCACCAGGGCGTCAGGGCATGGCTAAGGCCAGGAAAGCGGAGCGTGCCCCAGCCACCAGCTGGTAACTCAGGCGACACCACAGAGCCACACAGGCCCTGAGCATAAAGCGGGGGGCGGGGGGGGGTGTTGCTGCCGGCTCCGCCATGGCCACCTCAGAAATCAGGGCGATCCTTCTTCAGGTTCTTGTAGTCGGTGGAAACCGCCAGGAACTGTGAGGTGGGGGGGGGAGAAACCAGGTGTGATGAACTGTGGTGCCAGCCCCCCCAACCCAGGGACTTTGTGCACCCCCCCCCTGCACCCCCCTCCCCCGAACTCCCTGCACAGGGACCACCCACCCTGGTGTCAGAGCAAGCAGGTGGGAAAAGCCTCCCGTGCCCCATTCCTCCCCCAGCCAGCCTGTGCCCCGCTGCCCTGGGGCTGGAGGGGAGCCGGCACGCCCTAGAGGGGAAAAGCCCCATTCCCTGCCCCACTGAGACCAGCCGACACCCCCTGTATTCCAGGCCCCACTGCCTTGACCCAGCCCAGCTCAGGCCCCCCAACCCCCCAACCCCCCCCCCGGCTCACCTTGTACTGGGCGTTGGGACTCAGTTTATTCCAGGGCTCCGGGTTGTTCTTCTTGTCCCAGCTGCAAGGAACCAAGGGGGGGGCTGGTGGTGAGAAGCCCAGACCGGGGGGGGGGTTGGTCCTGCTGCACAGCAATGTGACTAGCCCCCCCGCCGGGGACCCCCCCCCCACTGACACTGGGACCCAGGACCCTTTGCCGCCATGCAAATTGTGAGCTGGTCACCATGGCAACGCAGTGCATTTATTTGCACTGGAGGTTGGGGGGGACTCATTTTCTTGCCCAAATGGCCACCGCTTGTGTCACCCACACCTGGGCATGACACACCCTGGTTGGGGGGGGAGAGACACATGGCAATGCAGGCGAGAGCTCTAACCCTTGGACCCCGCTGCCCCTGGCCCAGGCCATGTGCGAGTGCACTGAGGTTTGTGCTGAGCGTGCCAGCCGCCAGCGCCCCCCCTCACCCCCCAGGCTCCTGGTGCTGGGCCCACATGCACGGCCCTAATAATGGACGCGAGCTGGTGGCCCTGGACCGGCTGTCCCCCCCAGTTCGGTTGGTCCAAAACTGCTGGGGGAGGGGAAACTGCCCCCCCCCCGGCCTCTCGCACCAGTGCACAGCAGCCGTGCCAGAGCGGGTGAGCTGGTGCGAATGGCTGGAGGGAAGGGAGGCATAGGCTCGCCGCGAGGCTGGGCACGGTTATTCAGCGGACGAGGGGATGGAACTGACAGGTTGGCTGACCCCCGCCATGTGGCCGAAGAGCCACGGTCAGGCCATGAGCCATGTTCCCCTGTGCAACCAGCTCCTGGGCACGGCTGTGGGTCAAGGGGCAGCGTTCCAGCCCCTCAGTGGCCATCAGGCCCCCTCAGCCTTGTGAGGGTCTGGGCCTTGCTCCTTAGGGAAGGACAAGCCGATGGAGAGCGCAGGTCCAACCAAGGGACCATGGAGACATGGGGCAGCACGGCCAGCCAGGGCTCGGTGCACCCATGGCCACGTTATCTTGCAGGCGCTCCAGCAAAGGAGGATTTGCAGCTGGTCCCTCCCGCCCGGCCGGCCATGGTGCGACAGCCATTCACACTGACCGAGGTTCTGGCCCAGAGCTGGCCGCAGTCGGCCCAGAGTTGGCTGAGGGCGACCAGTGGCCTCCCAGCGATTGTGTTTGCCAGAGCCCGGGGTCAAGGATGGGGGGGGCTGGGGCGGGAGCCAGAGGACGCCGGCAGTTGCTGTGCCGAGCTGAACGGTGCCTTAATGGTTGTTTACCTGTCAGCAGCCACGGTGAAGCGCCCTGGGGGAAATAACCTACAACCTTCCATTTAAATGGAAAGGAAACGAATCTCCGGGAGGCAGCTGCCAGGCTCCTGAGCCCGTCTGCCTGCCTGATGGAAGGCTGGGGAGGGGAACCTGACAGCCGGCTGATGGCCCTTGTCCTCGCATGGGGGGGTAGAGGTGTGGGGGCGGGACTCGGACGATCCCAGCCAGCAGGCTGGAGACTGCCTTGACATTGTATTAGGGTAGCAGCCGGCAGCCCCAGCGGAGAGCCCCGGAGAGCTCCTAATCTATGTACCTTGGGCCGCTGGGGGAAACTGAGTCACCGAGCGCAAAGGCCAGAGGTTGCCAAGTGCTCTGCAGCCCACGGTGCTGAGCCCCTGGCAACCCACCACTCACCCTGCCCCTAGTGGGTGCTGAGCCAGGGCGAAGGTGGCCCCGGGTGAGTCGCCCAAGGAAATGTGTGGCAGAGCCAGGCCCTGAACCCAGGAGTCCGGGGGTCCCAGCCGCGTCCACAACCAGCCCTTCCCCTAGCCTGAAAGTCGCCCACAATCTGCGGCGGCTGGCAGGGGCTCCTGGGACTGGTCCCTCTTCGGGGGGCTGGGGGGTAGCAGGGCCCTCACTAATGCTGGAATTTCTAGGGGGGGTCCAGACCCCACATCTGCCTCCTGGCACCAGCTCCTCCAAATACATCCTGGGGTCTGACCGGCACCCCCGCATCCCAGCTGCGGGTCACACGATCCCCCCCTTTCCCTGCTCGTCTGCCCGTTGGTCGCTGCGGCAACGGGCTCCCCGGATTTGCCGCCGGCACCTGCGATGCCAGAGGAAAGGACTCGGGCTGGCTTCAGGCTCTGCAGCCTCCCTCCTCGCCGGCTCCCCCAGCTCCCCCCAACTGGGCTACGGAAACTGGGTCAGCCGCTGGGTACACTGGCCAAGGGATCGTGGGCAGGGAAACCAGCCACCGCCATGCTGCTGCTAGAATCAGTGTCCTTCCTTCTGTCTGTCCATCCATCCACACGCTCCTCCATTCACCCAGCCCCATACACAGCCCTCCCTCCGTTCCCATGTACACCCCCTTCGTCCATCCCTCTATCCATCCATCCATCTATCCCCATACACTCCCCTCCATCCATCTATCCATTCAGAGGGCTCTGATCACCAGCGAACCTCATGCAAACAAGCTCTCTGCTCCAAACGGATCGGTCCCTCCTTGGGCCGCACAGAGACCGAGATGATCAAATCCTTCCTTTCTTTTTCTCCGGCATGTCTTCGGCTGATTATTTTCCTGACAGTGACCTCCCAGCGGTTCCCCGTGGCCACTGGCTGTGAGGTCACCAGTGGAGGGGGTTAGGGAATGAATGGGGGAGTGGGGCCAGGGGGGAAGGTGGCTGCTCAGCCGTGGCGGGCCCTATGACCTGTCCCAGGGAGCCAAGCAGCGGCCGTGTGCTGGAAACTCGGCCGCAGCCAGGCTGGGAAAGTTTCCATGAGAAAGATCTGCTCCCACGCTTACGCCAGCTCCTGGCTCCCTATCCCGGGGGAGTGGACAGAGCCAGCGCTTGCCTGCACAGATGCCCCCGAGAGCTGGCTAATGCCACTGGGGGCTGCTGTGCCCCCTGCCTGACCCCACCTGCCCCAGCATCAAAGGCAAGGCGCCTGGGAACTGCTAATTGCCGAGCAGTGGCCTGGGTAGCCGGCCTCCAATTAAATCTATGGCGGTGTCGCTGGCAGCAAGCAAATACGATAAAAGGCATCACGTCTTCAAAGGCGCTGGCAGGCCTGGGCTGAGTGAAGAGGCCCGGCGTGGCCCAGAGCCAGAGAGGGCTTTTGTGGGAGGGGAAACTGAGGCACAGAGCAGGGCATTGGTCCGTCAGTGGCGGAGCTGGGACTAGAACCCTGGTAGAATTGCCCCCTAGATGCCGGTGCCGCTCTAATTTGGGTTTATTGCTTAGACATAGCCTCTAGGAGCCCCAGCCATGGTCCACAATTCCATAGCGCTAGGTGCTGTACAAACCCAGAACAAGAAGCCGCTCCCGGCCCCAGCATCATACCTGACATCGGGGCTATAGAGTGCCAGGCGGAGCAGGTAGAGGGCGGCACTTCCCAGGCCCAAGCCGATGAAGCTCATGAGGGGAATGAGCTGTGGAGAGAGGCAGAGAGAGGAGATGAAAAATGCCCCAATAAAATGAATATTTATCAGGCCGACGCCAGGAGAGTGAAAGGCAGCGCTGACGTGCTGGGAGATTTACAGGGGATACAGCGCTGCAATCCTGTAGCTGAGCCCCCGTACACAGGGTGACTGTCAGCTTGAGTGACTGAATTAAAAGAGGGGGAGAGAAATAGGCTGGGGTCGGAGAGGAATTGGATTCGGAATGAGAAATCGCAAGCTCCCCCTCCCCGGGCGCAGGGCAATGGGCCTCTTGTTTGCATTATCGCGGCTGAGAGAGGCGGGGGGGGGTGATCAGGGAGTGGGATGGCGCCGGGGACCCTTGTTAGTGCCGTTATCAGGGATGCGGGGAGGGTCGTTATCGACGTCCCCTGTCGACTCCAGAATTGGCATCCGACAGCAGCAGCTTCAGTTAAGTTTTGGATTCAAATCTACCGGCCCAGCTCCCTGCTTTCCCTTCCGCCAACAGCTATCCCTGTCTACCCACACCAGCATTACACCCCCCTGAGCTGCCCGCCCCTCTGCTGCCCTCCAGCCAGCCACCCCCATTCGTAGCCTTCCATATACCTCCCCAGCATTCCAGCCACCGAGCCCCCTACGCATCCATCCAGCACCATAGCCAGCCCCATGGACACACAGCTCACTAGTTATCTGCTCCGCTAGTAACCTGGCCATCTGCCAACCCCATCCAGACCCTCTCTCTACCTACCTGTCCACCCATCCGTCTCCCCATCCGTCCATCCACCCATCTCCCCTTCCATCCATCTTCCCTGTCCATCCTTCCATCTATCCATCCATCTCTCCAGCCTATTCATCCATCTCCCCCATCCATCCATATCCCTCCTCCTATCCAATCTATCTATCTAACATAAATAATTAAACCATGAATCACAATGGGAGCAACATGGCACATAACGTGCCCCGGGGTCACACAAGCTCCCACATCCCGAGGAACCGGCTTTGTAGGTCCCTGCGTGACGTGGGCGCTATCATCCAGTCATTACAAACCAACTGATTTGGGCAGCATGTGGCCCATTTTGAAGGCTCCCCCCCATGGACCAGGGGCGTGGGGCTAGACATGGCCATGCCAGGACAGGCTGGGGGTGTGGGGCTAGATGGGTCCATGGGGTTGGGCTGTCGGATGCCACGTGGCTGTGTCCTGCCCCCCAGCGCTGGCAGCAGCCATCTTGCTGGGGTTACTGGATGGGGGGGCTCAGTGTGTTGGAACCCCTCCGGTCCCCATTCACTTGGCTCCTGATGGTGCGTACGGCACCTGCCCCCCGACGCTGACTCCGTTGCCGCAGCTTTTGTGTCTCATCCCAGGGTTATTTCCCCCAGCTCCCCACTCCCCCCCTTCCTGCCCCATGGAGCCGCCTGCTCTGCAGACCCCCGCCTGGCGCCCAGGGGTGCGCGGCCTCAACCCTGCAGAGTCAGAGCGAAACGAATCGGCCCCCAGCCCCAGCCCTGCAGCCAACAGCCATGTCTAGCACTTGGCAGCCCCCAGGAGCCACAGAACAGGCAGAGAAGCCCCCAGTCCGCCCAGGAAGGGCGGGGAGTGGGGTGGGGAGGTGCTGTCTGTGGGCCTGGCGATCATACGCAGTCATACTGACGCCAACAGACCGACGCTGGCTCCCACCAGCGGGGGATCTGGGCCCACTGACTCCAGTGGAGATCTGGGAGCCAGGACTCCTGGCCTGTAGTCTCAGTTCTTAGGCACGTCACTGAGCCCTCGCGCCTCAGTTTCCCCATCTGTAAAAAGAGTTCCCACCCATCTCCCAGGGCTCATTAATGGAGCATTGTTTGAGAGCCAGACACAGAAGCGGCTCTGGAAGTGCAACGTGGCCCGATGACTATACGTTGGACACCACTTATCGCGCACCGGGGCCTAGACACCCCAAGAAGATCAAACCCCCATTGCGCCGGGTGCTGGGCATGCCGTGAGAGACACTTCTTGCCCTGAAAAGCTGACGATCTAAATAGCCAAGGGATGGGAGAGAAATTGAGGCAAAACGACAGTCAGATGTCCTAACTGCCCTGCTGCTGTCTGCTCGCTAGCTTAGACCGTGCTGCAAGGAGCCAAGCAGACCCTAGGAGTGGAGTTGCAAACACCACGCCCGTACAGCATTGCTTATGGCTCTGCCCTGACCCCAGCGCCAGCGTGCGTCTATCAACTCCTCTCACCTTTCCCCCACCGTGACAACTGAATCTCAACACCCAGAGCCCTTTCTCCCCTCGCCACACATCTCCCAGCTCGTCTGCTGGCTTATCAAACTTCCAGCAGATGCTGGTTATGAGCCAGGAGGTTAGAGGCGTCGGCAGATAATGATCTTTTGCACCGCGCACCGGCCG
This sequence comes from Mesoclemmys tuberculata, assembly GCA_007922155.1. Classification (NCBI taxonomy): domain Eukaryota; kingdom Metazoa; phylum Chordata; order Testudines; family Chelidae; genus Mesoclemmys; species Mesoclemmys tuberculata. The sequence continues at coordinate 2,776,319 of ML675652.1, forward strand.
CGTGCCAGTCAGAACTGGCAGCCGGGCCATAAAGAACAACTTCGCAGTCCCGGGAATTGCGAGACCGCGTGTGTCTTTTGGAGGAGACGCGGGGACACGGATTCGTCTCGCCATCTGCTGCTGACGCCTTCTGGGTTATTAATGCCCGGGAATGATCTGAAGTGGAGGAAGGGCGAACGGCAGGGGGGCTGGCATGAGGGTCAGCGGGAACGATGGCCTGAATTGCAGCGTGGCCAGCCACAAAGCTACAACGATCATGGGTCACCCCCCACCCCCCAAAAAATCGTGAGATTGGCTTGAAAAATCATGAGATTAAAAATAAGCATTTGGGAGGTTCTGTTTACTTTGCTTTCTGGTTTCTGGAGCTTTCACAGGCCTTGGTTTTAAGCATCTGTCCCCTGCCCTGCGGGCTAGAAGTATTCTTGTTATTGAACAAAAGATGCAAGCCATGGTTCTCCTGCTCTTCCAGGAATCCTGCTGCTGGGGCTTTAAGGAAAATGCCAGCCCTTGCGAGATTCCTGAGAGGGGACGCTGCTGAAATTCTGCTCTGGGCTGGAGGCTGTCACTCCGTTTTATAGCTGGGCTAACAGGCAAAGCAGGGTTCAGCCCATCCCTGCAAACTCTCGGCCACGCGGCAGAATCGACCCTCCTGTCAGCCCCGTGAAGCTGGATTTGCATCCTTTGGGCCTTCCAAAACCCTTCAGGCCACGTCTGGTGTTAAAGGAGGCAGGGGGGGATATGGGAGGCGACCGGGACGGGTGTTCGTCAAGCCATGCGTCATGTGGGTGCCAGAGAAAATCCCAGCACCCTGGGAGATGGTGGGGGGCTGGGGGTGAATAGAGGGTTAATGTGCAGCAAGTAGCTGATGAATAGGTGAGTTGGGGGCAGTGGCTGTTCCGTGTGCGGTTCACAAGGCCCAGATCCTCAAAGCTAGCTAGGTTCCTAACTCCCATGGGCTCTAGGTGGCAGGTAACGGAAAGAGGTGAGCAGGGGGTGCAGATTGGGGATTAGGAATTCAGTTCTTGTGAATGGGGAACCGACTGGAGAGTTGTCTGGCTGTTGGGGAGAGGTTCCTCTGAATATTAAAGGGCTTGTGATCCCCAGCAGGGACTTGGGGAGTGCTTGTCTCTCCCCCCCCAGCTGCGTTTGCCTGGCAGGCCGCAAAGCTGCGCCTTTGCTAAGCAGCTCCAAAGAGCGGCTCACGTTCCGCTCCATTTCTGTCCCCCCCGCCGCTCCCAGAGCACGCAGCCATTCTGCTCCGTTTGCATTTGATGTCGAGTCTGCATTAATCACGGCCAAGGCAGCTCCGGCAGCCAGTTGGGCACGGCGGGAAGCGAGCTGTGTGGCAGCAGGAGAAGCCGGGGCAAGGTGAAACTGCTGATGTGCCTGCCTGGCAAGGAGCGCTCATCTCAGATAACGGATGGCAGGCCAGGCAGCGCCTCTGCAACCGTTCGGATCCATGGCTAGCCACAAGCCGCACGCGCTGTGGGGCACGCCACCACTGAAGATCCCCCAGCGCTTTACAGGCGTTAATTCCAACCACACACACACACGGGAAAGATTGTTCGCTGTGTTTTAGAGATGGGGAAACTGCTCAACCTCACACAGCAAATACAGCCCATAGGACCAAGCCTTTCTGGCTTTGTCCCGTTACTCTAGCCCCTAGACCACACTCCCTCCCAAAGGAAAGGAACAGAACCCAGGCATCCTGGCTTCCAGCTCCTCTCTGCTCCAAAGAGCTAAGGCTCAGCTGGGATTAAAACCCAGGAGCCCTGACGCTAGCTGCAGCTGTAACCTCGAGCCCCTACTCCTGTCCTAGAGGCAGGAATAGAACCTAGGAGTCCTGACTCCCAGGCCCCTTGCTCTAACTGCTAAGCCTGCCTCAACCATTTCCAGCCTCTCCAGCACGGCCTCTTTGCCCAGTACCTGCCTCTCCCCAGCTGACCCCAGCACCCGTCCAACGCCAGGCAGCGAAGCCCTTACGTGACTGTTTGAATGTGAGCAAATAACTAACCCCGGCTTCCCGAAAAGCAAACCACTGGGCTCACCTCCTCCCCTCCCAAAATGCCATCCTCACAGGGCTGGCTGCTTGCTTGGATTCACCTGGGCAAAGGGCCAGGCCGCAAACACTGGCCAGCTTCCTGGAGAAAAGGCTTTTGGCTAGCCAATGGCCAGCCTGGACGGCTTCCATGGGCGGCCAGTGGGATGGAAAAGTCTCGGCAGGCTTTGAGAAAAAGGCCAGATTCTTTAACTGAAGCAATGGAAAATCTGCTGCGTGGGAAAAACACCAGGACAAATCTTTCTTCCTTTGCCTCAGTGGCGTTGGAGCAATGCTGAGAGCCATTGAACCAAACTGTGATCATGCATCCGGGTTTATTCGTATTTGTAAACAAAATCCTGCCGCGTGAATTTTTTATGGCCAGGGGAGATGATGGAGTTGACAGGAGGGGGCCGGAACAGGGATTTCTCACCTCGCCGGCTGAGTGAAAGGTTCCGGATCTGGGGGCTGGGAGGGGTGGCAGTGGATGAAACCAGGGGAGGGAGGATTTGGGGGTGTGGGGCGCTGGGACCCTGGTGTATCTTGGTTTAATCCCCATGTGCAGCAAATACCTCAGAGGCAGGAGAGGCAGACGGGGAAAGGACCCCCCCCAGTCTTTGCTCTGACAGTGAGGGTGGAAAGACTGGCTGGGTGGGGGGACAAAATGTTGCGTCCTAAAGATGCAGAGAGGGGGAAAGTGCCAGGCACTGATCAGCCTGGGGTACAGCTTGCCAAGTTTGGGGGCCTTGATTTCTTTTAAAGAGCAGACCCCGCCCCACACACACACACTCCCCATTGCAAATAGTCAAACAAGGGCGGGATGGGGTGTGGGGGGAGTGAGAGCAGACAAGCCCTGGCTGGGAGAAGGCAGACAGGGGCGCAGGGATCCCAGGCACCCCGCTCCTTCCTGGGGGCGCAGCAGGGAAAGCTGGGGGGAAGGGAAGGGGACTAAAAGGAGTTTCATGAAAACAAAAGGAAGGCAGGAAACCGGGGGCTGATCAGGGGAGGGGACCCTGGGAGGGGAGGGGGGTTGGAAGGAGATAAAAGGGGGTGGGCAGGTGCCTGGGGGGGGGAGAGGCGAACTGGAGGGGCCGGGGGAAGGGGGAAAGGAGGGAATTGGGGTGGTGGGTGAATGAAGGGGGGCAGCCGCCCGGGGGGCAGAGGGGGGGCCCGGCCTGGGGGGCTAGAGGGAGGGCAGAAGGTGGAGGGGGCAGAGGGGGGACAAGGGCAGAGCAGGGGGGCCGCTCACTCACTCCGGGGTTCTTCCTGAGCAGGCGGACGAAGGGGATCCCTGGCCGGGTCCCTCCCATGCTGCGGCCGGGTCGGACTCGCCCAGCCAGCAGCAGGCGCGGCAGCTTCGAGTCCCGCTGCCTCCGCCCCCCGCCCGGGGAAGGGCGGCCCGGGGCCGGGGAGTCACGGGGGGGGAGGCGGCGGCTGGGGGGGGAACCGCAGCCGGAGCGGGGGGGGGCAGAGGGCAGCTGTGAAGGGGCGGGGGGGTCCCTCTGATTCCCCGGGGGGGGGTCAGCGACACACCTGGGAAAGGAAGGTAAATCCTCCCCCCTTGGCGCTGCGGCAGCTGGGCCCCCCCCAGGCAGGCGCTCAGGGGGCCGCCCCCCCCCCAGGCAGGCCAGCCCCCAGACCCTGTTCTGGGCCCAGCCCGGGTTGGCCGGGGCCCGCCTCTGCCCCGCAGCCGGGGTGCTCGGCGCTGTGCGTAGCCCACGGTGCGATCAAGCCCGGGGCGGCTAGGAGGGAACCGTCCCGTCAAAGCTCCCCGACGCGTGGCACCGGCTGGCAACCGGGGGGGGGAAGGGGGAGTCAGGACTCCTGGGTCCTCTCCCCGGCGGGGAGGGGGATCTCGTCACTAGAGCGAGGAGGGCCGGGCTCTGCCTGAAGCTCCGAGGAGGAGGGTGTGGTCTGGTGGTTAAATCAGGTGCGGACTGGAGCCGGGTAGGGGAGTGTGGACTAGTGGTTAGCGTGGGGCACTGCGACTAAGGACTCCTCAGTGACCGTGTGACCCGAGCAAAGCCCATCTTACATCGTTTGTCCGTCGTCCCCGGCCGCCGCTTTCCGTGCCTCAGTTTCCCCATCTGTAAAATGAGGCTGAGGCCACTCGATCCCCTTTGCTGAGTGCTTTGCCTCATGCTGACAAGTGCAAACGGTTCATGTTGTGATTTGCTCCGACACCTTCCCCCTCTGTTTGCTGGGTTCCCCCCTTAGCCCCCCCCAATCCCCGCTCCTCTTTGATAAATGACATCACACACAATTTAGCCATGCAAATTTCCCTGCCAGTAACAGATGCTGCCGTGCATATGGAAACCAGCTATTTGTATCCATTTACTCTTAACAAAAGATCTGTAGATTGACAGAACAGGCTGCCTGAAAGGAAAAGCCAGGCTCCTATTCTCCTGCTCAGCAGATGAGCAAGGACCAGACCCCAGTTTGCTTTAAAGTTGCCTCTAATTAGTTTTTTAATATTCTGCGTAGCGTGCGGATAATATCTTCTAATGGTTATTTACCAGGGAGGGAGCTGGAGGCGGGCGGCTTGAAAAGCACGAATGGCAGCAGCACGTCTGTTCCTGGCGCTAGGCCAAAGGTGGGTGCAGGGAAGTCAGCTGTCCCTGGTCCGGCCGGAGGGGGACTAGATGTCCCCGTTTGCCCCACCCCGGTCCCCATTTGCTGCATTTGCTGTCCAGTCAGCCTAGGTACGGCCAAATGAGCCCGCCGGGGCCGGACCAGCACAACGCAGGCAGGGGCCATGTGGCAGGGCTGACCTGTGCTGTAGCTGTTCCTCCATCCTCATCCTGGGCTGGCCTCCCCCTTCTCTGCCATGACCCTGCAATCTCAACCCTGAACCCCATTATCCCACCCTTGGGGCTCCCCTCCTCCCATCTCTGGCATCACCCTGAAATCCTGACCCGGAACCCCATTATCCCAGCCCCAGACCCCTCCGCCCCAGCTCTGCCCACGCCCCTCAATCCCGACCAGCAGCACCCCCCCATTAGTCCAGTTCCAAGTCCGTCCGTCCCCTGCATCTGCCACTGCCCCTCCATCGTGACCTCATTTCTCCAGCAAAGTATGAAAGGACAAAGGAGAGAACTTCGCCGGCGTGCATGGAAATAAACAAACAAAGCTTGAATCCCAGCCAGCGGGCCGTGCGGAGCCCTTTGCTGATATAATTAGAGTTTTGAAATCGAATTGATCAAGTGCCACTCCCCAAGACAAATTGCATCCTTCGCTCCCTCAGCGCCTCTCCTGCACGCACAGCCTCGCGCTCGGCAAGCACGGGCGAGCGCAGCAATCTTTCCTTTCCCTGGGAAAAACATGATGGGCCGCAGCGAGGAGATGCAAGCGATATTTCTTAGCCCTGGCGGCTGCACTTAGCCATCGGAGGGGCTCCGGTAACTTTCCAGCCACTGAGAAGCTCTTCTTAATTGATTGGGTGAAAATAGAGATGTCTCTTCATTGGTGGGGGGGAAGGGGGCAGACCCATAAATCTCGCTGTTTGAAGCACTGAAAATTAAACAGTGCGGGGCTGGCAGCCTCAGGGGGGTGGGGAATGGGGCCTTTCCCCACAAATGAGGACTGTTGGGGGCAGCATTTGGCTGGGGGTGGGGTACAGGGCTCTGTATTTCTAGGGCACCAGAAACGGGCTGTCCTGGGGGCTGGGGGCCACTGATGCAATCTACTCGAGAAACCTCCCCAAGTAATGCTGGGAAGAGAACCCAGGCGTCCTGAGCCACCACCCGCTGCCCTACCCAGCATTGCAAGATCTGCATCTCCTGGCTGATTTGGAGTTTCCTGTGCCCACCCCTGGGGTACCTGGGCATTATCTGTAATCAGGCCAGGCTGGCCCTACACCCCTTGGCCTGGCCTGGCTCTTCTCCGCCTCAGCCCGGCCCCACGCTGCTCTGCCCGGCGAGGATGCCCCCACATCCCCGCTACGATGACAGGCTTGGCTGATTCCCTGCACAGCTCAGGGGGAACGACAGCACCCCCCTCCCCATGCTCCAACTGGCACGGCACTCCCTCCCCCCCACAGATATGGTGCGCCCTGACCCCCACCCCCTTTCCACCTGCCTCTTCCCCCCACTGAATGTGCCAATGAGGGGGCATGGCCCAGGAACCAGTTCCAAAATATCCTGATTCCCAGCCCGGTGCCCAGCCGCAGTGGGACAGTCTCTCTGGGGCTGGCGACCCATCCCGCCAGCTGCTGTGGAGCCACAAGCTCTGGGATCGATCAGCTTGACCCCGGGGAGTCCAAGCCAGCCCAACCTGCCTGACACGTGTCTCCGCCAAGGCCATTCCTGGTGCTTCCCTGTGGCCATGGGTTGTTTCCTGCCAACTTGGGGGACCGGGGGCCCCTCTATCGCAGCTGGCACTGGCGTTTGGCACACGGGGCCAGGCCGGGCTGAGCAGAGAGCTGCTGTGGTGTGTTTGAAAAAGCCGGTTCTGTTAGGAGCACAGATGTGCCGCTGAGCAGCCCCAGGGGGGATGCGGTGACTGGGCCCCAGCTGTCAGGGATAAGAGCTTGGAAAACTGCCTCCTCTCCGCCTCACCAGACGCCGAAATGTCTTTGGCAATCCCAGCCTAAGTGACTTGCCCAAGGCCGCTCTGCCAGTCAGCAGCAGAGCCCAGCATCAAACCCCGACGTTGGGAGGCTCAGTGGCGCCCCGTCACAGCGGCTTCCCTCCGGCGAGACGTAACCGCTCTACACGTCCCAGCCCCGTCCTGACTTCCCGCCCATCCAGACGTGCTGCTTTATTTCCTGCTCGCCAGCCTGCCTCCTCCACCAGCTGCCTCCTCAATTGTTAATTATTATAATTAAGATATGTTTGAATTTAGCTTCGCCCCTGCTGCCTCTTTGTTAATTAAAGGCGGTGGTTATACGGCCTCTTCTCTGCCTCAGGAGTCTTTCCTCCGGCCCAGCACAGCGAGCTGGGAAGGCACATCCTGGCACACGCAGCGGGCCACGGGTGGCCCATCCCGCAACGGGAACGTCTGTAAATAACAGCCACGTGGAAGTGGTTCGAATTTCCGCTTCGTTTATGGAGTCCCTTCCCAGCCCCGCGTTCCCTGGCGAATGTGACGGCTCAGCGGTTTCGGGGAAGAACAAGACAACTTGAGAATCTTTCTCCCTAGAGATGAAAAGAATTACAGCCCCTGACCTCAACAACACACACACGCACGCCTCAGCCACAGCAAATATATATATGCATATTTCAAGTGGGTGTCGTTTTTATAGCAAACCAATGAACCGAACAGGAAAACACCCCCCAGTAACTGCCCCAATCGATCGGGCTCAAATGCAGACAGATCAGCAGGGACTGCGCTCACAATTTTACTCCCCTGTCATCATCAGGGAGCCCGGCAGGGGGATTTAGCCGCCCAGCTGAATGAACAGAAAGCGGGAAATCCTGACAAGCCCCTGGGATCGCTCTGCTAAGCCTAGCCTGTTTGTAATGGGGGGGAAGTGATGATGTCAGCGCCTGCCCTGTGATGTCACAGTTTCCCCCAGGAAGTTCCCAGGCTCTTCCTGCAACTACTTGTGTTCCGGCAGATACCCTAATCAAGCGCTAGGTTCTCTGCCCTTCAGGGCTTTCATCCAGATCCTCAAAGGGATCGAGGTGCCTAACTCCCATAGGAGGGGGATCCCATGGGAGTTAGGCACCTACATTACCTGTGAGTGTCTGGGCCTCACTGTCTAAACAGACAAGTGAGACAAAGAGCGGGAGGGGAAACTGAGCACAGAGAGGGGAGGCAACTTCCCCAGGGTCACACAGGAGATCTGTGGGAGAGCTAGGAACACTACAGTAGCCAGGAGTCCTGGTAGTCCACGCAGCGCTCTACCCGCTAGGGAACACTGCCTAGCTGCAAGGTGCTGGGATTCCATGGGGAGGGTTGATATAATGAATCCCAAATGGGGAAACTGAGGCACCGAGAGGGGGGCCCCACAGCCTGCACAGGGTTGATCTGGGGTCCCTGGCTGCCACAGCTGGTCTGAGGAGCAGAGTAGGAACCACCATGGGGAACTTGGGGACCAGGAACACCTGAGCCAGGGACTCGTCACCCACAAGCCCTTGGAAAATGGGGCCTGTGGGGTCTGGACCCTGCTGGCTGCCTGGGGCAGGCCAGGGTGCATGGAGGGGCAGGAGCTGCCAGAGAAAGCGGTGACAGGAGCCGGGCCCCACGGACCCTCCCGTGCAGACGTGCGACGGCTCCCTGGCTGAGCACCCGGGTCCATCGTAACCCTGGAGATTTCAGCCCAGTTCCTGGCTCAGCTGGGATTTCATGGCAGGGAGGTGTGGTGGGGGGTGCGGAGCCAGGGTCCCGTCCCCTGCATTCCCACTCCTCCGGCCCCCACGCCCTGGGATTTCTTGCTGAGGATCAGCTGTGATGAGAAAAGGGAGAGGGTGTGACTAAAGATGGATTTTGGGGACCCAGAAAACCAGTGGCACAGGACACCTGGGCTCTACCCCTGCTTCTGGGAGGGGCTCCGCTCTCAGCTCCGCAGGACCCCAGGCAGGTCACATCCCCTCCCCCCCTCAGTGCCTCAGTTTCCCCATCTGTGAAACGGTGCCAACAGCTCCTTCTGCCTCCCTTCCTTAATCCTTTCCAGCTCACGGAGCCCCTTGGCTGGAAAGAGAGAGGGTGATTATTAATAAACCTAATAAATTATGGACAGCGGAGAAATTAGAGACGGGAACAGACCGATTAGAGGCGCGATAGCTGCTAAGGATGCTTATGGGACGCGTTAGAAAGCGCTTGGCTGACAGAGGCAGACAGGGTGTGTGGGAGGGGGCGGGGGGTTAAGGTAAGTGTATGAAAATAGACTTTTTTGCCCAGGCCTCTGGAAAGGCCCCTCAGTGATGGACTTCTCCTCTTCAAGGGGGATTCATCTAAGTGCCCCCCCAGGTTCCCCCAGCAGCCCCGACCACCCCCTCCTGAGCAGCAATCAACTTTGGATCCGGTGACCCCACTCAGGGCTCGGCCTCCCCTGGGTTCTTCCTGGGGACCCCCACTTGCATCGGGGAGGGGGGGCGTCACCCCCAGACCCTGCACAAATGGACATGGAGCATTGGGAGGGGAGCCGGAGGGGAGCCGAGAGCAAGAGGGCCAACAGGCCCCAGCAACGCAGGCGGGGGGCACCCACCCTGCCCCCCGGTTTTCCAATTCCCCCTCCTCTGACACAGGGCACCCGGCCGAGCCATGACCCACCGTGCCCCCCGAGCAGCCGGGGGGGGCACTTTAGTGCTCCCCTGGGTCTCCCTGCGGGGGACGCTGGCCTGGCGGCGGTTGCTGAGCCGGATATTTTACAACCACTCCAAAAATATCAGTCAAGAGGAGGGAAAATGACGGCTCCGACGAGCGCTGTGGAGGATTTATCACCCCGAATCGGGGGTTTTTTTCTTCCCCTCCCCGGCCCTGTGATGAAGTGCTTCATTAATGGGAGATGCGGCAACGCGGCTGCCGTGCCGAGGGGAGCCGGGTCCACCAGCAGCTCCCGCGCCTGGCCCCCCTGTGGAGCTCCCGCAGTTCTCCCCGCCCCCCAGCTCTGCAGGAAGAGGAGGGCCAGGATCAGCGCCTGACCTGGGTAATCAGTGCCCATAAGAACACCTCCCTCAGTCCGCAGAAAGCCACAGGGTGTTTCACACAAGTAAGCAGCATAGCCAGCCCCCCTCTTCTAGATGGGGAAACTGAGGCACACATGGCAGGGGGACAGGGAGTAGAACCCAGGGCTCCTAAGTGCCAAGCAAATGCTTTACCCACCGGACAACCCACCCCCCATTAGTAGGGGAGTTAGTATTTACAGGCACCAACCATGATCAGGGCCCTGGGTGCTGCCCAGACAGACAGACAGACTCTGCCTCGCCTTGCTGCACAGACAAATATGGGCCCATGGGGCTGAGGCCAGCACAGAAGCAGCAATTTGGCCCAGGTCCCGCAGGGCAGATAGTGTCTGGCCATGCATCTGGGCCAGGGGGCCTCCTCTTCCTTATCTGAGCAGGGGTTTCCCACCGGCCTGGGGGGCATCGCAGGTGGATGATTCTGGGGTTGGAAACACCAAAAAGGAAGGCGCCCCCAGGAGCTCTGTAATTTGGGATCATGAGGCCCCTGTGAAGATGGGGAAGCTGAAATACCAAAGCGATCCAATGATTTCCACAAGAGTCAGTGACAGATCAGGGATTAGACCCCACATCCGCGGTCCCAGACACCCCCCTGCTCTAACCACTTGACCACGCACCCTTCCCGGAAGCAAAGATAGAAACCAGGAGTCCTGGTCCGCTATCCCCTGTTCCAACCACTACACCACACAGCCTTCCCCTCCCCTGAGCCAGGGTAGAACCAAGGAGTCCTGGCTCCCAGCCTCCCCTCCCCTGCTCTGATCTGTTTTCCAGGTGGCCCCGTGGGCAGGCACGGTTATGACTGGAGCTTGCTGCAGTGGAAGACATTTCCCAGGGAGCTGCCTGGGACTTTGGGGTTTCTGGGGAGGCAGCTTCGCCTAGCCCAGCTCCTGCTGCCTCACGCCGGACAGGCCACGGGCCCTACCCCTGCTCCAGGAGCATGGGCGGGGTCACCTCACAGCTTCAGTTTCCCTCTCTGTAGAAGGGGGGGGGGAGAGGAAATGACACTGCCCCAGGGCCAGGAACTAAGGTGTCCCCTCCCGGGGCCTCCTCTGCGCCTAGGGCTGGGCACTTAGCCGCATCACTAACAAAAGGGGACGTTCCACAGAGAGACAGGAACTCGACCAGCCAGGGGCCAAGCGCTCTCGAAAGCCAGAGTCACAACATGGGTCCCCCCTGCCCCCCCTCCAGCTCTGCGGGTGCCTCACAATCCCAACCCACAGCCCCCTGCTATCCCAGCCCCGGGTTCCCCTCCCAACAGCAGCTCTTAGTAACAAGCGTATTTGCAGTAAATTCAGGTTTGTCCAGTCTCACGTTTCAGGGCCCATGGGGTCAGGAAGGAACCACGCATAATCAGTCACGCCCATGACTGCGTCTAGCCATCAGCTACCGGTCACAGCGGCAGGCTGATCTGGACGGGCCCCTGGTCCAGTCCACTCGGGCAAAGCCCGCAGAAGGACAAGAAGCAGCCGCACAGATGGCGTGGTTCAGAACCAGACATCTAAGCATCTCCATTGCCGTGTTTTATTTGGGGCTGTCAGGGTTTCTCTCTCTGCTGTTATTTATTCTTTTTCTTCTTAATGAATCTCCTCCGATTGTCTCCTGGTGTTATATGGGTCTGCTCATGCTGGATCAGATCATAGTGCCACAAATCTTTGGGTCTTTCTGCGTGTGCATGGGGCTCTAAGTTCTCGCAATAATAAAAAATTCATTCCAACCAAAGCAAACAAACAATAAACAAACAGCCAGTAATTAAATGGTGAATTAATGGGGTATATTTCATTTCTCTGCAGAGTTCTGCTGAGACATGAGCCCATAAAGCGGGGAGGTTTGTCACTCCACAGGATGACGTGGGATACACTGGGTTTGCTTCACCTGGCATTGAAATGCAGCTGCTTCTGGGGTGGAGCAGCGGCTTAGACGCTGCGCAGAGGTTCCTCAGCTGGTGCTGAAATGCAGCCATTTCTGGGGTGTGGGCGCAGCAGCAGGTTAACACCACGGTGACCACCCTGCGTCAGGAATCTTTCACCAAAATGCGGCCACTGCTGGGGTGGTGCCCAGCCCATGCTTAACACCCCCCTCCCAGCAATGCTGCCGCAATGGGAACGACTCACACACCTCGCTGAAAAAGCAGGAGGAAACGCAGAAAAGCAGGAAGGCTGGCAGGCGGCTGGGAGGCCAGGGTTAACAGCACTGACTTGCAATCAGCACCTCGGCGTCTCTGATGAATTCCAATAATGAGGCCTCTGTTTTCTGTCTCATCCAGAAGATGGAGTTGCAGCGTCTCTCTGAGCACCTGCCTCCAGTTGTTTTTCTGCAGTCGGCAGCTCATAAAGCTGCCCTCCCCGGCTCCTATTTCACGTTAGGTATTGGCTATTATACGGTGATCATATTTTTTGATTCCCTCCAACCCCCCCCTCCCCACCCGTGGTATTACAGTCGGTTTGATGAGCCCGTCCTCACCAAGCAATTGTTCCTCATTCCCAAGCTGCCACTGGCTCTTGGGGAAAAAAAATGATCTTAGGACAGGTGCAAACTCATTTATTCCCCGCCAAGCTCCTTCTGCCTGTAGAGCACAGCGGTGCCCTCAGCCCCCAGACCATGGGGGGGTACAAGCATTGCCAGCTTATGCTCCTGCACCCCACCCTTTTCCCACTGTGGCCCCCCCCCCCCCCGTTTTGCCATTTGCAGACAGCGTGGCTCCAGAGAGGAGCTGGGGACAGCCGGATGGCTGGGTGAAGCCGGGTGACAATTTTTGCACTATGCTTTGGAGGGGGGGTGAAATGCTCAGATTGGATGACACCACCACCTTGGGCGAAGCCGGGTCGGTTTTGGAGTTGGGAGCGGGGGAAAATGTTTCAATTCTTTGGAGGCGAGTTCCCGTCCAAAGCCTCCAGCCACCAACCCGTCCGCGTGTGGAGCAATCACGAGTCAAGCCAAAGCCCCGGCCCTTCCCAAGCCGACCCAGAACCACGGTTCAATTCGACAAACGCGTCCTGTTTAAATCCATTTTCCATTCGTGCCCAAAGGCTTCTGCTGATCTGCCTTCCCTGCGCACCCCAGCCAGCCTCTCCTGGTCTCCCTGACAGATTTAACCCTTTTTGTGCCCCAGGGATGTTCTGGGCCCTCAGATGCGGGGAGGGTGAGCTCCAGCCATGTCTCTGACTCCGGGCAGAACCCTGCCATCACCCAGGACAGCTCCCTGCCCCGAGGAGGCCATTTCTACCCACCTTAAAGGCTGAGCAGCCTTAGCATGAGGGAGCATCAGCTGACCAAGGATTTTATTTTGCTCCCTTTTGCACCCCACTCCTGTATCTGTGTTCAAACAGCGCATGAGTGTAGGGCACCTTTGTGCTGCAGAGACACAGTCGCCCCGGCCCCCCTAAGAGCTCATCCATTAAACAGCCCGAGGGCAGAAGGGGGAAACTAAGGCACCGTGGGGGGATTTGCCCCAGGGCCACGCGGCAGAGGTGTGATGGGAACCCAGGCCCAGCGAGCCTCAGCCCAGCGCACCGGCCGCTCTGCGATGCCGCTCTCCTTGGGGAGAGGCCTTTGTCTCATTCCCCAGCCCACTGCCCAGGGCGCTTCGCCCTCACCTCCCCTCCCTCCCCCCCAAGCCCTGGCGCCCATGCGCGACAGCACCGGGGTTGGCGCGGGGGCTGCCACTATCTCAAATCCAATTTCCCTCTTGTTTGTGCTGCACAAGGTTTTTTTCTCCCCCCTCCGCTTTGTTATTTTAATGGATTCTTTCTTCCAAGCATGGTGACACGTCGGGTGGAAGGAGAGATACCGCATCAAATTGGATTCGCCACGGCCCTCCCCCGGCTTTCGGGGAGGGGGCTGGGGCGCTGTTCCACATCCAGCTAATTGAGCTGCTCCGGCGGTGGCCACGCCAGGTGCTGATGGGCACGCAGGGCCCCTGGTCCAGGGAGCAGGGGCCCCGTATTCACTGTCAAGCAGGGTGGGAAGCCAATTTAACCCCCTGACTTCAAGGGATCTTGTGGCCAGGCACATGAGGGCAGCCCCCTCCTTAACCTTTGCTGGCAGCTGTGAGGAATGCCCCAGAGCCTGGATCCAGCTTGGGGGAGTGGGGGGTTTGAATTGCTTTGTGAGCTTTCTCAACCCCCAGGATTTCTGCCGGCATTTTGAGATCCTCCCGGCCACCGCTGCAGCTGGTTATATCTGTGACCTCACCGTCCACGTCATCTCCCCGCTGACCTCACGCCCGTGGCGATGATGTCACGGCCCACGCCCTGGCACAAGGCCACGCCTCCACCAATCGTATCATCGCTGGCGACGCCTGGGCAGCACAATCACGCTCGGTGCCCGAAGAGCAGCTGGGGGCCAGGAATTGCTTCCCCCCCAGGGCTGTGTCCCGCCCCACCCCTGCAAATGCATTTGTGAGCCACCATCCATCATCCCGTGGGTGCGCAGACATCATTTATATCCAGCACCTTCATTTAAAGGGCTATTATCGGCGTAATTCCTTCCATTAATCAATGGGGCTTGGCCCGCCAACTGCTGAGAATTGCTCCCCCCCAGGAAATAATTACTATGAGCGTGAGCAACGTGGGGGGGGCTGGGCAGCCGAGGGGCTCCAGCCCCCCTACGGCAGAGCCCCCTGGCAGCTCAGGATGGCACGGGAGCCCCCGCGTGACCTGCCGCTCTGCCCAACGCCCAAGTCGGCCCACGCCTGCGCTCTCTCCCTGCTTTCACGGTGCCAACTGGGGTGGAGGGATTGTTCAGCCCTAGACTGAAAGCAGGGGGGTGGGAGGGTAGGCCCGGTGGGAAGGGCTGGTTCCTCTCATCAGCTGCTGTTGTTGCGATCAAGAAGAAGCAGCAGGCGGTGTTTTCTGTAACTGAATCTACAATTAACACCGGCCTGGCCCCTGGCCCGAAATATCGATTCCCTCCGCCCCAGCTTCTCTGAAGTAAAACCCAGCCCCTGGAAGCTGCAATTTCTAAAAGCGCCTTTTATAAATAACCAGGGTCACCGGCTGCCAATTGCTTTAATGCAGCCTCCATCCAATGTAATGAACGTAACAGCCTCTTCCTTCATCCTGACACAACCCTGAGCGGGAGGGGGACTGAGCGCAGCGGAACACGACACACCGGCTGGTAGATCTTGACACGCAGATACACCTTCCCGCCCGCACACACAGAGATACCCCTTCACACACACGCACAGGCACACACCGAGTAAATAACAATCACAGCTCCTGCGCCTGCTTTGCAAACACTGGCAAACCTCGCACTCCATCCCAGGGGCCTAGCAAGCTCACAGAGAGAACCCAGGAGTCCTGGCTCCCAACACCCCTTCCAGCTTTAACCAAAAAGCCCCATTCCCCTCCTCGCCCCAACGACTAGGGCAAAATCGTGCTGCCACCATTAGCCCCCTGGCAGGCCAGGCGAAGTGCAGCCTTCTCTGGCCCGTTCCGGCTCCGGGGCGTTCATGGCTGGATTTGCTTAGCCGGCCTCTCTCCCTCAGTCCCTTCCGACCAGCTGCTCATGCAGAGCTGGGGAAAGAGGTCCCAGCATCCCGGGAGAGCCAGCCCTACATAAACCCCTCCCCGGGGATTCTGGCTTTGGAAGCTAAGCATGTGCCTAAGTGCTTTGCTGGATCGGGGCCGAACGGAACAGGCCATAAAGGATCTCCTGGCGCAGCCACCTCAATCCAGGCACACACTCGTGCACACCTGTGTGTGGAACATTTTTGCACACGCACCTCACAGAGCATGTTGTGGCAGGGCAATTCATGGGCTAAGAGGTAACATCCTAATATTAATTCTATTACCGCTGGAAATCCATTATTAATAATTAGTACCTCGCAGTCAATTACAAGCCCCGCACCTGAGTTACATTGAATCGATTCCACTTCCTGGGCTAATATTGTGTGTTAATTAAATCTATTATTAACGAGATTATCACTGGGGGCGTGAACGCTCCAGAAAGAGCTCGCGTTCGTTACGCGATATGAATCTCACGTTCACATGGAACCTCTCCCACACAACGGGCATGGACTGGGGGGTCTCGTCCTGGCAACACTCACGACCAGCTTCCCGCCGCTGTGGTCAGGGTCTGGCGCCGCTCAGCGGTGTCTCACGGCTCCTTAAAGCCACTCCTGTGCCAAAACATTGGCGGGAGCTGCCCCTTGTCTCGGCATTTCTCAGCCCGCTCCTCCACCTCGTTCACACAGACCCCATTCGCACACGTGTGCAGCGGCACAGAGGGGCGCTCACCGACCGGCACGCACGACCTCGGACAAAGGCGCATGGCCCCCAGGCAGGTGCATTCACAACTGGCGGGTATTCAGCCAGAGCATGTGCGGGCACACGCTCGGGAACACGTAGGTGTGCACAGCCACGCACGCATGCTTGGAGAGGGGAGACGCAGCAGGAACCAGACCGATGCCAGCCCTGGGGTGCCTCTGGGGCAAGGCCCACTGGGTCCAGGCAGCGTTTTCCTTGCACAAAAGGCCAAGCCGTATTTGTCAGCAGCCTCCCCAGCACAAGCCAGCCCCTGTCCCGCACAGACTAGGATGCAAAGCTGGTGGAGAGGGGCTGGCTGGAGAAAACAAGCTGCTGTCTGCCCAGCCCCGTGTGGCGGGGCCTGTGGAGAAGCCTGGGAAGGCGAGCGGAGATCGCCGGGGAGGAGCAGGGGGTGCGGGATGGAAGGCGAGGGACCGGGGTGCTCTGGCCCAGAGCCAGGTGTGGGACGGGCTCAGGGGAGGGCAGGAATCCCCCGCGCAGCTGGGAGGCAGGAGACCAGGCCAGATGGGCCCAAAGCCAGGCTCGGCTGGCCGTTGGCAGGGCTGTCAGCTTATTTCGGGAGGGGCGCGGGGGCCTCTAGCGGTGAGCATGTGTAGAGACAGGCCGGCGACCCCAGAGGTGACAGCCGTTTGCACCACAGCAATGGACAGCCTGGGAAAGTGTGGGGGGCCTATCCCAGACACCCCCACTCACCATGTGCCTGTCTCTGAGATGCCTGATATCTTATGGGCCTCCGACCATGAACTGCATTAGTGTCTCCATCCCCCCCACCTCTCCCTGCCTGGCGGATGGGGAGGAAGCCATTACGGGCCTGGCAGAGTGGACAGAAGGACGCAGAGGACCTGGCGCACCTTGATTTTAGTAAGATGCAGGCCCCCCCGACATCCTTCGGTGGAGAAGATGCCTATGACATTTCAAGATGAGCCCCCGCGGGGAGGGGTTGCTGGCAGCAGGCAGGACAGGGCTAGAATTCAAAACCAGCTGGACAAACTGGAAATGCAGGCCACAATCTACAAGCTGGAATTCAAGGGAGACAAGTGCAAAACGTCACTTGGGAAGGGGAAAAAAAAAAAATCAAAGCCCCAAATATGGGGGGGAGGAGGAATATCTGGCGAGGCAGCCGGAAAGGCACAAACGGAGCGTGATGCAGGTGTGGAAAAGGCTCACATCGTTCTGGGGTGCAGGAACAGGTGTGCCAGCCGGGGTGGGGAAGAGGGGGTGTAACCGTCCCACTCTACTCAGCCCTGGGACGGCGTCAGCTGGAATATTGCGCCCAGTTCTGGGTGCCGAGCTGTAGGAAAGATGGGGACAAATTGGAGATAGTCCAGAAGAAAGCAACGAAAATGACCAAAGGTTTGGAAATCCTGAGCTCTGGGGAAAAGTGAAAAAAAAAACAAAAAAAACTGGGCACGTTTAGTCTTGAGAAAAAGATGACGGGGGGAGGGGGGAGACACCTGAGAACAGCCTTCGGATACGACACGGGCTGTTCTAAAAACTCAGGGGATCCTGAAGGCAGGACAAGAAACAAGGAGCTTCATCTGCAGCAATGGAGAGATATTCAGAAAAGTTTACAACTCTCAGGGCAGTAGGAGGCTGGAGAATTCCCTGTGACCCATCTGTGCCTAAGGCCGAGCACCTGGATATGCCAAGGTCAGGGCAGGCTGCGAAAGCAGAGCAGATTCTCCCGGCACCGGTGGGTGACACTGAAGTTACACTCCCCAACCAGCCAGGAAACTGCGCTCCTCATCCCCCACGCTGGTTATCCAGAAGCTAAACCAAAAACTACACAGCCCCCTTTCCTGCAGTTCTGTCTCTGGCTCCAATCAGCCACTAGGTCCAGTAAAGAGACGTTATTGCAACTCCCGGCTCTTTGCCAAAAAAGTTCTCCTGACCCCAAAACGTCAGCCCCATCGCCAGCTCAGTCCGAGTTTTGGATCTCACCCAAAATACCGCGCCAGTCCGTTAGTAACGAACGCTAAAGGTTGGTTATGAAAGGGAAAAGACAAACGAGGCGAGAGGTGTTTAGGGTTAAAGCAGCCAGAAACAGAGAGATGATCGGAAAGTCTCTATCTATCAGGTTCTCAGTAGAACTGTGGTGTTTGCAGGTCTCTGGTGCACATCCCTTACCGGGATGGGTCTTGGGGCTTTGTTTCACAGCTTCCGTCACAGATTTGAGTTGGTGCAGAGGTAGGAAGCAGGAATGAAAACCAAAGACAACCCAGAAGCGATGGACCGCGCACCAGCTGCCTTTTATGTCCCTTTGCCCTGTGGCAGCTTGTGGAAATTTACAGGCACAGGATGGAGTCCAGGGTCACCTGGGCAAGTCCTGGTGACTCATCAGGTGCGGTCCCGGCTCCTCTCCCGGGGCCCATTGTATCCCGTGAGTTCCCTTAAAGGGCCATTAAGAGGCTTATTGCTGCAGCAGCCATGCTGTCTGGGGTGTCGGCCAGAAACACACAGCACCAGCTGAAATGCAGAGGCACAAACCTCTCCCTAACTTCCAACACAAACATGACACAACAGTGTCATCCCGCTTGGTCTAGGTCCTGCCTCAGCGAGTGCAGGGGGCTGGATTGGACAAGCCCTCAAGGTCCCTTCCAGCCCCCCCGTTTCTCGGATGCTCTCCCTGGCCTTTCCAGGTGGCCTCCTGTCTTTACTCAGCCCATGGGCATCCTCCTTGCAGCTCAGTCTGGAGGTCTTGGGGGTTTTTTGGCCAGACGATCCGAACGCCAGCTGCCCACAGGGTGACGAGTGACATTGAATCCGCACGCCCGGAGCCCAGGAACGAGGCTCCAAAAAGGCCCTGAACATCAGAAGCCGCCTCCAGGATCGTGAACCTTCATCCAGCCAGAGCAACACGTCTCATTTCGTCCGTGGGAGGAAAATGGCTGGAGGAGAGCTCAGGGGTCCCATTGGTGACCAGCTGGAGCTGGGCTGAAACCGTCCCAGCACGACTGCATAGCACGGACAGAGAGAGACCGTCCCTAGCCAGAAGAGCTTCCCGGCTGCAGAAGCAAGGGGTGGGAGGGGAAATTGAGGCACAGTGGGGAAGTCACCAGCCCAAGGTCAGCTGGAATAGAGCCAGGCCTCCAAAGCCGACGGAGCGCTCTGCCCACTGGGCCATGCTACCTTAGAAAGCCCAGCTGCATTAATCTGGGGCTGCTCTGAGGGACGTCTGCCCAAAATTTGTACAGCCTCGCTGTGGGCTCTTGAAGAGCTGCCGTGCGCACGCCCGGGGCAGCCGTGTCTCAGCACTGGCTGAAGGATCCGGGTATACACAGCTGCTGTACCCCACCCCAGAGGTGACTGCATCTCAGTGGTGCTGAGGGCATATCCTTTGTCAAGCCCCATCAGTGAGTGGTGCTATAACCCGCCCCATCCCCCGCCCATTCCTGCCCTGGCTCTGATCTCTAGGGGAGGCCGGGGGGGGGGGGAGGGAGAAGAGTGGGCTGTGAGATCGCAGGAGTGTTTCACTTGCTGTCTCCTGATTCCTACAAAGCTGGGGACATCCACCCCTCCGCCCCACCCCACGAGCCATTTGCAGGAAACGTGTCTCATTCCCCCAGCCCGACACAGCGGGGGGAACTTCGCCCAGAGACACAGATAAGACACACACCCCTCGCCCCAACTGCTGAGCAATGAGCTGTGCATCGACAGCAAGACATCACCTGGCTGTTACTTTAGCACAGGGGCCCACTGAGACCCTGTTGCGCCAGGCGCTGCACAGAGAGTGGAAGGAGCTATATTAGCCCCATTTCACAGATGGGGAAACTAAGGGGCGGGTTTTCAAAGAAGCCCTGCGACAGGCCGAGTCTTTTCAAGACCCCACCGCATCCCTTGGTGCTGCGCTATGTGAAGCCGCTCTGTGCCTCAGTTTCCCCGTCTGGCTTCCAGGCATGCCATGATGATAACTACCGCGCCGACTGTGAAGTGCTCAGATGCTAAAGCCACAAGGGGGGGCCTTACACAGACAGAAGGCCCTACGCTAGCCCCTCTGCTGTAGCAACAAGCCCTTTTTCCCTTTCAAACTGCCTTTGAGAGAGAGATATAAATAAATCCGAACTGCCGAACATGTCGAAAAAATAATTCCTCTTCTTGACAAAGTGCCCACGAGAACAGGGATTCTGGCTCGCCCTTCAGCTGACCTTCATCTGCCTCAGCAATTAGGCATTTTCCAGAGGTGCTTATTGCTAAACAATGAACTCCTCGTCAGCCCCGTGCCAGGCCCCCAGCTCTGACAGGAGAGCATTATTTTCCTCAGCAATTACAGCCATGCAAAGAAATCTCAGCTTTCCCCGCCTGTTAATTACTTATTTTGACAGTCTTTATATGTCA
Organism: Mesoclemmys tuberculata; assembly: GCA_007922155.1. Lineage (NCBI taxonomy): Eukaryota > Metazoa > Chordata > Testudines > Chelidae > Mesoclemmys > Mesoclemmys tuberculata. The sequence continues at coordinate 2,796,583 of ML675652.1, forward strand.
CGAAACAAAAGGAGAGAGGGGAAAAAAAAATCTGGTGAACCCCTCTTGCAGGAAAAGTTTGTGAATTTCTTGGCTGCTCTGCCTCGATTTCATTCCTCCCTGGGCCGGCACTTCCGAGCGCCTGGGCAGATCTGGCCCCGGGAAGGGGCTTTCCTTGCCAAAGACATAGCACATGGGGAATTGCATTTAGCGCTTCCTAGTTTTAGCCGAGGAAGTGGCCCCTTTGTGCATGCCCACATCGGGGTCCTGCGGCAAGGGGGATCTGGGAGGTGGGAACCTCACTGCAAAATGAGCACACACACACACACCCCTACTCTGTTCACTGCAGCTCAGCTGCTAAGAAGAAGAAATTTTGGACCCATCTGACCTGAAGCAGATTTGAACTGGTGACATCTAAAGGAGCTTGAGGGCTGTCGTTTATTAGGTGAATTACAGTAGCACTGCTCCCCGCATGGGCGGAGAAGGGAGGTAGGCAGAGGGGAAGGAGAGCCTAGTGGTTAGCATGCTAACTTAGGAGCATTGAGTTCAAATCCCTGCTCTGCCACAGACTGCTTGTTTGACCTTTGGCAAGTCACCTAGCCCTTTCCCTACCTAACCCAGGAAGATAAATGCATTAGAAATCATGAAATCATGAATCGCTCACACCCTAGATTAATGGGGGGCTGTATAATTACCTTAGATAAGTGCTCTATGGACGCTTAACAAGAGCCATAGGGGACCAAATGGCTCAGTCTAAATAGACAAAGGATAGGAGGGGAAACTGAGGCACAGGGTGGGGCCATCACCCAGCAGCTCAGAGGCATCTGCTAAGTGCCATCCAGCATCCTACCCCTTAAACCATATGACCTCCCCAACTGCTGATTAATGTTATCCGTGCATTCCATCTGTGGAACGAGTTGCCAGAGCCCATGGGATCAGGGCAGTCCATTATTAACAACATTAATTAACTATTTAGAAATGGATCTTTAATACCACTCCCTCTGAGCCGAGGTGGCAGATTTTAGGGCCATGTAGGCCAGCACCCCATTGCAAGAGGGCCAACGCATCTACCTATTGTCTCACTGCAACTGGTTTCTTTACACCGCACACAGCAGCCCTGGAACAGAGGCGGTCACAAACAGCGCATAGCCAATCCTGTCCGTCAGGGATCTCAGCCCAGCCCACCAGTGCCCAGATCCTGGGGAGCCGTTCCAGCTTGCCTTAGAGAGATGAAGGCAACCGCTCCCTTGCCAGGAAATTGCATCCCATGAGTCAGCACCCACACCACGAAACAGCACAGGGAAGGGGGTGTGGGACACACCACCGGGGCATTGCCGCCGTGACGCGGGGCCTGGGCATCTGTTCGGATGGAGCTGTGCTGGGTTTTCATCCTGCCTTGCCCCGGGAGCTTCATCAGAGAACAATGCAAATGTCCCGGGATGTCATTTTATCGCTCAAAGCTCTGCTGGCAGAGTCTCGTCCCCAATCCGTGTCTCAGTTTCCCTTCCCCACCCTGTGTGTAGATGGAGCTTTGGGGCATTCTGTCCGTGCACCACCTGGGGTGTCAGGACCCTGATTGGGGCTGAGGCCTCAAGTCGCAGCCGAAATAACTGTCCTTGGGGGGCGAGCTGAGAGTTGGGTCGGGGGATAATGGGCTGAAAGGGAACCTGCCCTTAGTGCTAGGTAGCACTGGCCGTCTGTGCCTGGAGGAGCAGGGAAGAGCTCAGGCTCCGCAGCGTCAAACAGGCCAGGCTGGTGCCAGGTCGGGAATTCTCTATACTGCTCAGGGCACGCGGCCAAAGCTTCTCCCCTGGCTGGGCTTCATCCCCAAGGGAGGCTCAAAATCCAGACCCAGCCTCCTCCCCAGGGTGGTTGCGCCCATGGTTCCTCCTTCAGCGTGGCTCAGCCCACACCCTGGGTCCTCTGTGCCCAGGGAGCCTTCCGACTTCCCTTGGAACTGGGCTAAATAACGACCGGCCTGTCCTCCAGTGCACTCAGCAGCACGGCGGGGGCTGCGTATGCGTCTGATCTTCCGTCAGTTCCCGGCCTGCCTTCACGCCCCCGCTCCCTGCCCAAGCCGGCTGAGATCACACGCCCAGGCAGCCCCTCGCATGTGGAACCAGTGCTTCGCCGGGGGTCACGCCAGGTCCCCATTAAGGAGAAGCAAAGCCCAGCAGGTGCTGCCATCCTCCCCCCTCCGGTCTTCGTCCCCGCTCTGCCGACCCTCCATTTCCCAGCCCCCTCTCTCCCTGCCAGCGTCTAACGCGGGGACTAGCGGCTGCAAAATCAATTCCCATTCCAGCCAGGACACGAAGGGAACGCGGCCAATCAGGGCTGCCGCTCCGTAACCAGATCGTGTCATTTTTCTTACTGAACTTCATAATAGGAAATCAATGGTGGAGCGTGTGCTCCCAGGGGAGTCAGCTGCAAGCCAGGGCCCAGCCCCTCTCCTCCCCCAGTGACCTGTGGGGTCAGCCAGGCCAGCCCCAAGGCCCAGATCCCTCCCCACATTATTCCTGCCCCAGCCATGCCCTCCCCTTGCCCCATGGCTCCAGGAAATGAGGCTTCTCCTCTGCCTCCTGAGAACACCCCTAAAATCCTTCTTCGTCTTTCACCCAAAGCCCTTCCCAGGCGTTCCCTGATGCTCTCCATTACGTCGCAGGCCCTGCTGCCTTGCACTGAATTCCTTTGTGCCGTGCCGCTCGCCGTCATGTTGCACATCGTGTTACACTGCTCTGCATTCCATGCTGGTGGGCTGCATGGAGCTGTGTGACGCCGCCTGTTGGCACAGTGGTTTGCACCGCGTGGTGCAGGGCCGTTTTGTGAGTCCCCTTGCGCCAGATTGCACAATGACCCGGCGAGTTGCGTCGCACGGGGTTGCATGGCAGATAATGGTGCGATTGCAAGTTGCTTTGGAGGGTTTAAAGCGTCGTGCTGCATTGCGTCGTGTTTCGATGAGGTGTGCTCCACTGCATCGTATCGATTTGTGTAGCATTGGAGAGCATAATATGCATGCGATCACATCGCGGTGTCCCGGGTTGCGTGCTATTGTGTTTCGTCAGACTGCATTTCATTGTGCGGTGGTAGAATACCATGGGTGCATTGCATCAGTCAGTGCACTGCACTAAGTGCATTAGTGTGTTGTGCTACATTATATTGCACACTTCCATCTCGTTGTGTTGCATTGCATTGCATAGACTTGGGTGCCAGCACCTTGTCTCATGCCATACTGCCTAACGTGGTGTCGCATTGCCTTATGTTGCGTTGGGCCACGTTGTGTTCTGGTCCACAGCAGGGCATTTTCGTGCGACGTGTTGCGCCCCGTTACCTTGCATTGCTCTGTGTGGCGGCGCGTCACACCCAGCTGTGTCGCATTGCATGCACATGGAGGTGGGCGAGGTGCCACTGGGTGCCTTTGTGTTACACAGCCCGGGTTGCGTTGTGCCATGGCACGCCCCACGGCTTCGCAGGTTCCTGCTATGCTGTGCCACACGTTAGCTGGCTGTGTTACTTGTGCACTGCTCCAGCGGTGTGAGGAAGAGCCAGGAAAAGCAGCCAAGGTCTTTTCTAAGTCAGTCATGTTTGCTACGCTGTCTTGGTAAAGCCAGTCCTATTCCTTCCTATTCTTTAAACTGTCTGGCAATAATTATGGGCCAATTAGCCTGTTAAATGCAGATTCCTTTTCAAAGTGTCTTTTTATCACCACCTGGTGCTGTCCTGTCTTGAGCGGAGGATTCATGCCAATTAATCGGTATCTTAAAGGCACAGCAGCCAAAACTGGGGTGGGGTTGGGTTTTCTTTGTCGAGCATGTATAAAAAGAGCGTGGTGTTTGTGGATTTCGTCACAGCCCTCGGTCGTTTGCAATTCCGCTCAGTCGCTCTCCTGCCGCCACCGGAGTGGATGGATTTGGCTCGGGAAACTTGAAACGAACGCGGCTCCCGGGCGTTCCCATCGCATCTCTGAGCCAGCCACGTGTCGTAAGTGGGGGGGAGCCTGGTTTGCGGTCACGCCCTGGACTCTGAGAAGGGTGCTGCTGGGGTTCCTCCCCTCAGGGGGAGTTGCTGGCTGGTGTGGAACAGGGGTACAGACTCTGCACCCCACTTCTTGCTCCTAGAGTAGGGGATGGATCAGGGCAGGGCACGGCCAGACCAAAATGCACTGAGTGGGTATTCTCCTTCTAGAGCATATGCTAGAGCAGCCCGAGGGCTGCTCTAACTTGTGCCAGTGGCTGGAACTAAGACGTGACTTTGAATCCAGATTTTCTGTTTGAACTAGAGCAAATCGTTAAGACACCCAGGCCTGATTTCCAAGTGACCGGTGAGGGCAGACGCACAGTCCTAGAGAAGCCAGTCCAAGGGTTAGTTGCTCTCAGTGTTAAGATTCTGCACTTTCTTTCCAGTCTGGATTTCTCTAGCTTCCACTTCCAGCCCTCACATCTCATTATACCTTCATCTGCTAAGGTTACAAAGTCAGACGAGACCCTCCCCGGCTAGTGGGGCTTCCATGGTCTTGGGTGGATTCCCTAGCACCGGAGCAGGGCCTGGTTGATTAAAAAACCCCTGACGCCGATACAGGCAACATGGCAAGCGCCCCTCCAGAGATGGTGACTGCTTGAAAAGATAAAGAGTCCCTCCCATTTCAGCAGCCTGGCATATTCGTGAGGCAGGGAGCGGGCGTTCAAACAGCCAGGAATAAACCGTGAAATGCATCAGAAAAGCGTTTTGTTTTTGCATTTATTTTAATTAAGCTCAGCTCCAAAACCCAGGCCAGAGGAGGGATACTTAGCTGCTTCCCTCCTTAACAAACAAACAAAACACCAGATGTCTTTGCAGCACTAATGAGTCCGACCTGCCTTATCTGACAGCGACAGGTGGGGAAACTGAGGCAGGGAAAGACACAAGGACTTAGCCAAAGCAAATCAGCATGGGAAGGGGACCCAGGAGTCCAGGCACCTTTTCCCTCCAACAACAGACGCCAGAAGGTTCTCCGCAAGTTTACAATGTGACCATCCAGCCATCTTTTTATCGGCCCTTGGCTGTACAGCACCTAGCGTTACAGGCCTTGCTGGGGGTCACAGGGAGACGTCATCTAGTCCAGCAGCCCTGGGACATTAATCATCAGAGCCGTGTGCCGCCTGCTAGCCCGCCCCCCCCCCTTGTTTTGCAAAGTCCTCCAGCTGCTTGCGACACCTGAGCAGGGAGGGGATGGCCCCCCCGCCACACACACACAACCCAGCGTCTTGCAGCTGTTCCCAAAATGCCACCAGCTCCAGCTGCAGCAGTTCAGGACTCAGCGTGCGCAGGCGACGCGCCAATTAGCTGGAACAGCACTTCCCCGCTGGGCTGACACCAAAAACCCACATAATTACCGGCAGCTCCACGAGCCAGGTACAGGCGCCCGGGCTTAATTGAGTGTTTACCGGCTGCGCGCAGACAAGGGGAAAATTAAAAAAAAAAAGCCAAAGCCCCCCCAGGCCCCCGGCCGCACAAAGCGCCGTGCGCGTCAGCCGCCTAATTGAACATTTGACATTCTGGGGGCTTAGGGAACGGGTGGGTGGGACAGGGGACCCTGCAGGACCCATCCACATGGGGCTGGATCAGGCCCTGGGGAAAGGGATGGGCGGGGGGAGCCCTGCTTTGTTGTTTTCAGGGCCTTTACACAAGGGATTTGGGGACCCATTCGAGGGGGGTGCAGGAGTCCAGTTCGGCCCCCTCTGGCTGCGTTGGATCCACGCAGTCCTATGTCCCGCGCCCGTGGGGTCAGACCCCGGCAACCCGCCTGCAACGGCAGCCACCCTTCAGTGCTTGGGGCACATGGCCCAGCCCCCCAGCGCCCCTCCAGGGAGAAAGACGGCCTCCTGGGGGGTGATGAGCCAAGGAGCTCCGGGGGGGGGGGGGGGGAAGAGGCAACCTGGCGGGACCTTTCCCCCCTGGTGGGGGCCTGAGAGGTCAGGCCTAGCACCTCCCTGCCCCATTCCACCCTCTCTGGGGATCACAGAGCCTGACACCTTAGAGCTACTCCCCTCAAGTCCTCCCCATCTGTCCTTCTGTCCCTGCCTAACCCAGCCTGCAGTCACAGGCGCATCCCCCCCACGTTCTTCCCCCAGCTCCTCTCTCGCTGGACTTGCTAAGGCCACCCCCCCCCAGCTGCTTCTCAAAGGTACGGCTGAGGGGAGAGGCAGTGGGGGGGGCTGTCGCTTCACCATCCACCTCGCTCCCCCCAGCCACCCGAGACAGGCTGGGTGGACGGGGAGGCCAGGATGGGGGGGGGGCAAGGGCTGGGCTCCTGCCCCACTGGTGTGAGGCATGGCTAAGTCCTGGCTTCAAGGCCCAGCTCTCTAGGGGCAGAGACATGGCCTGCCTTGTTCCTCAGTTTCCCCACCTGCCTCCTCAACATGCCCCCAGCACAGGCGCAGCAGCAGCACGAGCGGCCACCGCCAGGGAGATCCATTTTCTGCCCCCTTTCCAGGCGTGGGACATCAGGGCCAGGGGGGGAGGGAGGGGGAAACAAGGAGGGACCGAAGGAGGCAGCGTGCCTGCCCCGAGATCAAGGAGCCTGGGAAGCCCAGCTGGGGAGAAGTGGACCCCGAGCTGGTGGGGGGTATGAGAGGCAGAGAGTGCCTTGGCAGAGTGAGTGCAAGGGGACAGGATCCAGAAGAGAGCATGGGGGGAGCTGTGTGGGGCAGGATGGGATAGTGGGGGGCTGCGGGTCAGGAATGAGGGGCCCCAAGGCCCCCTGGCACCTGATGGCGAGCCTGGCACCGGGAGCCCCCACCAGCCATGGCATCTGACCAGGGCCCAGATGAAAGACACTCTCAGGGGCCTCTCCTCCCTCCACCAGGACAGGGGCTTACCTGGTCTGGCTGCAGGCCCATCTGCTTCCTCAGTTTCCCTCTAGTGGCTCAGCAGTTCCCAGAGGTGGGGTGGGGCCCGGCCCGGCCCGGCCCTTCCTGGGGGTCGGCTCTGAGAGCAGGGGGGGGCTGTGCCCATCCCAGTGGCAGTCAGCTCCCAGCTGGCCTCGCTCCTGGTCACATGACCCTAGGGCGACCCCTCCCTGCACCTGGGGGAGGAGGAGCCACCTGGCACAGGTGCGGCTGAGCGCCCCGCCCCTTAAAGGGCCAGCTCGCCCCGGGCCAAGACAGCTCCACACCCGGGGAGACAGCACAGACAGAGCGACACAGCACACACGTGCTGGGCTAACACACACGGAGCTACACAAGGGCATAGCACGTGCAGCCGCACAGCGCTGCCCTCGGGGCCTTAGCACCACACGGCTGCACCCCCCAAGGCTGTAGAGCCCTGTCACTACCCCCCCGCATATAGACACCCCAAAACAGGTCCTCGCATCCCCCAAACTCACCTGCCCCCCGCGCACACCTGCCCCCCCACTCTATACACACCCCGGCTCGCTGGGCTGACAATTCACACCCAGGATCTGAGGGCCGTTCCCACACACTGCGAGGTGGGGGGCTCTGGCTAGAAAGCACCCTGGGCCCCCCTGGTCTTGGGCTCTAGGAAATCCCTGGAGGCCTTCAGGCTCAACCGGCAAGGGGTCATTTTGACACCCCCCCCATAAGTGGGGAAACTGAGGCACAGGGCAGCGGCGCGCCTGGCCGCCCCGCAGACAGGGCTGGGGACAGAACCCAGGTGTCCCAGCCGCGGCCCGTATCTGCCAGCTCGCTCCTCGTTCCCCGTCCTTGTGGCCGACCAGAATCGCTAATTGCCAGCGAGCCCGGCCGGCCTCGTTTGCATTTCCCCATGCAGATCAGCGCTAATTAGGATGGATTTAGTTCACAGCGCGCGGGCTGCGGGGACGCTCGCAGGCCGCGGTCGTTCCTGGAGGGGCTGGGTTTTAATCCTGCGATAATGAAGCGGGGGGGGGGAGGGTCCCGCGGGCTGCCCATGTCATCAGCCGGGGGGAGGAAAAGTGGAACGGGACCAACGGGGGGGGCTGAGCAGGGCATGCACCAGATTTAGCCACCCCCCAGCTCTGCCCGTGCCCACACTCCCGACCCACCGCCCCGCGCCCCTGCTCTGCCACGCTACACGTTCACTCTCGTCTCCTGCCGATTTCGCCCGCTGCACGGCTGCGTTCGCACGGCTAATTAATATCGGATCGGCCCGGCCGGCAGCGGGCGATGAGCGAAGCCGGGGAGGACAAAAGCAAACACGCAGCGGGAGCCCCCGGGGGAGTCGCCGGGCGCCTGGGTTCTGTCCCTGGCTCTGGGAAAGGAGTGCGGTCTAG
>ML675652.1:2804816-2969514 GCA_007922155.1 Mesoclemmys tuberculata
GCGGGGGGCTGGGAGCCAGGGCGCCTGGGTTCTGTCCCTGGCTCTGGCTCCTGCCTGCCCCAGGCTCTGCTTAGGGCTGCAGGTCTCTGCAGTCTCCAAACATTGAGCTAATTCACCGCTGATGCTGTCTGGCTGCTGCTTGGGGGCCCTTCCCAGCAGAGGCGCAGGGGAGGGTGCGGCCGCAGGGCTTCGCTCTGGAAGAGCAGCACAGCCAGACTGAGGGCCCCCGTTGTGCCAGGCGCTCCCCCCACCCGGCAGGAGAGCAGGGCCCTCCCTGGGCCCACAGTCTCGGAGCTCAGCGCGCGGCACGACCCAGCCGTGGGGAGGGGGGCCCGGAGCGATCCGCCCCAGGGCAGCGGTGACAGACGCAGGAATGGAGCCAGGGTTCCCCTGACCCCCCTGCGCTGGGCAGCGCGCCTGGGGCCCTCCTCGTGGGCAGCCGGGATCAGCCTGCCCCGGTGAGCGCTGCCCAGCCCGTCTCCACCTGCCACGCGGCTGGCACGGCCACGCTCCTGTGGGTCGGCTGGAGCGGCCTCGCCGCAGGGTCCAGAACCGGGGGGAGGGGCAGAGGAGGGCTCCCTGGGGCACCTGGGGAGGGGGCGGTTAGGAAAGGGACTGTCTCCATCCACACCGACATTTCCTCACCGCGCCGGGCGTCAACGCACGAGTGGGAGACGGAGCAGGCGCCGCAGCTAGGCCAGGGCCCCTCAGTCCCACCCCACGGCCCCTGCGAGCCCAGCCCTGGGCCACTGACGGCTTCACACACAAGCCAGGGTGCCTGGGAGACAAAGTCACGCCTCCTGGGTTCTTTCCCCTGCTCTGGGAGGAGGGGGGGGCTCCACTTGGCTAAAGACGGCTTGCTGGAAAGATTAACATCACCCCTCGTGCCTCAGTTTACCCCTCTGTGAAATGACACTAATGAAGCGCCCTCTTGCACCCCTGGATCATAACATCCCAGCTGCCCAGAGATGCCGCCAGCCAGGGGTTCACCCCACGTTGGCTCCCCACAGAAAGAGAATCACCTTTGCGAGCAGCCTCCCCCCAACCCCCGGCCCAGACCTGCCCCAGCACCGGGCCCCACGGATGCGCTGGCCCTGCCAGACGAGGCGGGAGCCGAGTAGCCGCACACCAGGCTGGCAGCCAGGCGGGGGGAGGCTGCGGTTCATTTCCACCCCTGCCATCGCCTTGTGCAAAACCCGCTCTCGGCAATTTCCACAGGCGCCGCAGGGCAGATCCCTCAGCCCCGGGTTATTTCCATTCCTAGTCCCCCCGCGCCCCAAGTCCAGCATCCTCGGGAGAACGAGCCACCCGCGAACCGAACAGGTCCCGTGGATGTGACTGGACCTGACAGGGCGAGAATGGAGGTGGGTCATCGAGGCAGCCAGGCCGGATTTTCACTCATTGAAACTCCCCAGCTCACAACAAAAATAACCCGCCCGTGCCATGTGGCCTCGGCTCATTTCCTCAGGCTGGCCCCACTGGACAGAAACAATTACCATTGGTATGGCAGCCCCCCCGCGGGGAAACAGGATGGGGGGCAGAGAGATCGGGCCCTGGTTTGCTTATGATGAAGGAATCTGAGGCGTGCGAGTCTGTCTGTCTCTGTCTGTGTGTCCGTGGCTCTATGGCCCAGCTCAGCGAGGGGAAGGGGGTCTAGTGTGGGGGGAGAGGCAGGGGAAATGGGTGTCAGGACTCCTGGGTTCTATTCCCGGCTCTGCCACTGAGCTGTTGGGTGACTTCGGCCAAGTCCCTTCTCCTCCCTGGGCATCTTTTCCCTCCCTCCGTCCTTGTCTCGCCCTGGGCGTCTCGGCCCCCTCCACGGCCCGGGCTTTCAGGGCCCCAAACGGAGGCTGGAGACACAGCTCTGCCGGCCCCCACTATCCCAGCCCTGGGCTCCCCATAGAGCCGCTCAGGGCAGCCCTGTGGGAAGGCACAGGCGGGCGCAGCCCCGGTCCTGTTGAGACAGTAGCTAAGCCCCCCCGTCTCCCCACAGCCCCCGCAGAGATGGCGGGGGCTGAGCCCCACAGCCCTGAGAGAGGGGGCCCTTCCAGAGGCGGGGTGGGGGAGCCCCCTGGGCTGCAGGCCCTGGGGGGAGGCAGTTTGCACTGGGATCCCCCAAATGCTCCTTCAGGCGCCATCGTAGCTACCAGCCTCCCCTGGCCCCAGCCCATTTCCTCTCCCCATCCCTGCGGCTCAGAGGAGATGCCCGCCCTGACTGCCGGGGGGGGCATCCAGGAGCACCCCCACCTCCAGTCATCTGGGTTTTTATCTCCCGTGAGTCGCTAAGCGGCTGATCCCGTCGCCTCCGCTAGTTTATGCAAAATCCCTTCCCAGAGCCGATAACACATGCAAATTCCTCCATTCCACCAACGTGGCGCTGGCCCCCCATTACCCTCCCCGCGTGTGTGGAGTGATGGGCTCCAGCGCGTGGGCCCTGGACCGACGCAGGAGCGGGCCCTTCCTGCGCTGGGGAGGGTCTTTTGGACACCCGGAGGTCTAGCAGCAGCCAGGAAAGCCACCCCCAAAGCCTCGCCCCCCAACCATCCCCCCCGGTCATTTTCACTGGCCAACCAGGCCAGAGCCTAGGAGCCCTCCCCCCCCCAAGACTCGGGCACTGCCAGGCACGAGGGGATGGGCTCAGAGCCGGGGCCGAGCGGGGCGGGCTGGTGGGGGGTCAGGCCTGGCGCTGGGTCCGTAGGGCTGAGACCTGGTTTGGGGGGGCAGCAGAAGGGAAGCTAGGAAAACACAGTGACTCATAGCCCAAATGCTGGGGGGCAGGGCCTGGCCGGGGGGGGGAGAGAGAGGGGACTTCCAGGGGAGACACTAATGGGGAACCAGGGAGGGCTGCGCTGCGCAGCCGGTGATGGAGAGGGGCTGGTGGCCAGGGGAGCAAACAGCCAGAGGCAGCGCCTGCCTCCCTCGCTCATTAAATCACCCCTAACGGTGCCCTGGGGCCTGGGCTCCGAGCTGGTCATTATCGGTGACAGGGGCTGTCAGGGCTGGAGTAACCGCGGTCCCCCACCTCACCGGGGGAGCCCTGCCCCCCGCGGCATGGGGGGAGCAGCGGAGCCCTTGACTGGGGTCTGTCTCCTGCCCCCAGCGCTTCTGGGGGGCAGGGGCGCGGGTCGGGCGTGAGGGGCACGGGCAGAGCAGCGGGAGGGGGTCGCATGGTGGGGCTGATAGATTCCAAGACCCGAGGGGACCCTGGTGCTCATCTAGTCCCGTGGTTCTCAACGCCTGGTCCGCCGCGCCGGTCCCTGAGAGCCCCCCGGCGCAGTCTGGGAAGGCAGCGAGCAAGTCATTCTCTGCCATCACCCAGGGTGAGACACACGGACGAGGGCGACCTCCTGGATCCCCCAGGCCAGAAACCTGCCCCCCATAACCCTAGAGCAGAACGGTGAGAAGAGCATCCCCAGGATTTCAACGCGGCGCGGGATGGAGATTCCCCCGCAGCCCTTCCTAAAGGGCCCCGGGGTTGAGAGCTCTCCCCGGTGACATTTGACGCCTTAGCTCTCCAGCTTCACGTGCCGCCATCTGGATCGTGACCCAAGAGCCCCTTTAAAGGCTGTGACCCGTGTCTCTCTCCGCGGCTCAGGGCGCTCGCTCTGTAGGGGCTGGCCCGCCAGCCAGTGCGCTAGCGTCCTCCCCTTCCAGGGGAGCAAAGTCCCTCCCTCCAAAAGGGCAGCCTCCCCACACCCTGCTGTGGCTAGCAGGGGAACTCAGGCCTGCTCTAGCCAGGGACCCTGTGTCTAGCAGCTAGGCTCTGCTTGCTCCCAGGCCCTCTTGCTGCTTCCCTGGACTCCTTCCTACATCATCTGGCTCCCCCAGCTCGGGGGTTCCCAGCTCAAACGCCCTCCTCCCGGGGAACGACTGCAGCCATCTTCTCTGCAGCCCCTTCTGCTGCCAATGTCCTGGCTTTATACCAGCCCTGCAAGTTCCTTCTCAGCTGGGCTCCATCCCCTTTTCCAATCCTGGCTCTGCCCGAGGCACAGCCTAGCGGGTGAATTAACTTAACTTGCTCTGCTCGGTGCGGGTGGACACCCCATGGCAATGTTCCATTTAGCCCCATTACAATGCGTACTGTTTGCTCGTGCCCAGCTTACCAAGTGATCCAGACCTGCCCTGTCTCCTTTTGCTTCCCTTATCACTTTTCTACAACGTCCAGCTTCTGATTTTTATATTCATGACCATCAACTTCCCCTTTCTTCCGTTTGTTATGTATTATTTTTACAACGCTTACAGCTGCCCTCCCCTCCCCTCCCCTCCCCTCTTGACCAGATCAGTGCTTTCACCACGACGGCCCTCTTTCTCAATTGTAGGAGGAAGGCAGCTAATAAAGCGCTCCCAATTAGCAGTCACATCTTTCTGATTACATTACTTCCTCCCAGCTGACCCGGCTCACAATTATTTACAGCTCTGTGATGTTGGTCCTCTTAAACCACCAGGCAGCTCTCTAAAACGGGGCCCGACTTTATTCCATTTGCCCCCCACATATGCGAATCAAGTGATGTGCACTTGTACCGAAGTTGCCATTAATTTTTCGTTCTGTGATCAGGGCCTCTTCATCTGTCAAGAGGAGGGATGGTCTCGAATTCCCCTGTGTTGGAGGCAACGCTTTTCGGGCTAGGAAATTCTCATCTATAATATATAGACATTCCAAGGACGTTTATTGCTGGCAGCGTGGGACCTCCAGCATGTGTCACTCAGGCTGAAGTCTCCCATGATCACCGAGTGTGGGGCGCTGGCAGAACTGTGTGGGGAGCCCCGGGCTGGGCTGGGAGCAGGGGGGCAAGATCCAAGTGCTTTGTTAACCTCCCATTCCTCAGCCTCCGTCCCTCCCTGCCATTCATCAAAGCGAGAGGCTGAAGGCAAGATAAAGGAGGAGCAAAAAATACAATCAACTACCCCATCAGTGTGGTCGGGGACGCTTGAACGACTTGGAGCAGCATCCGGGACCCCTTTCCCTGGAAAGCCCGGATCGTCGCGTTCCTCGGGTCTCGTAATGGAAATTAAATGTGGACACAAGCGCCCGGGCCTATCTATTATCCGGCTGCCATTGATCTGTCAGGGCAAGCGGCAAACTGCTCCTTCCGCTGATGGAGGGCAGAGGCGGGCTGTGATTAGACTAATCGGGCCTTTCATGGATGGAGATTTAAGTGCCTGGGTGTTGAAATGTGTATTACCACCCGGCAGGGAGGACACTCCGCCCCGGCTGGCCGGCGCCCCGGGAGCGTGGCGCGCTCTGCAACGCGGTTAGGGCAACGTCCCTCCCAGGCGCGACTGTGCTGGGATCAAGGGGGGGGACGGACGGACGGACGGGGCCAAACACAAGGCATGGTCCCGGGAGGGCAAAGGGTGTCTGGACCGGGGGGTGACGAAGTTCAAGGGCTGGGGGAACCTGCCCAAAAGGAGACCTGTGGGGAGAGCCCCGGGCTGGGTTCGAGGGGAGCCCGGGAAAAGGGGCATTTCTCATAGACTCATAGACTCATAGGTCAGAAGGGACCAATATGATCATCTAGTCTGACCTCCCGCACAAGGCAGGCCACAAAACCCTACCCATACACATTTATAACAACCCCGAACCCATGACCGAGTTGTTGAAATCCTCAAAAATGAGATTTGAAGACCTCAAGCTGCAGGGAATCCACCAGCAAGCGACCCATGCCCCACGCTGCAGAGGAAGGCGAAAAACCTCCGTGGCCCCTGCCAATCCGCCCTGGAGGAAAATTCCTTCCCGACCCCAAATATGGCGATCAGCTAAACCCTGAGCATGTGGGCAAGACTCACCAGCCAGCACCCAAAAAAGATTTCTCTGCAGTAACTCAGTTCCCATCCCATCCAGCATTCCCAGCAGCATTCGGGTGGTTGCTGCTTCCTCTTGGGAATCCGCAGCCAAGAGCCCCTCCACCCCCGCCCCTCGCGGCCCCTCTGGTGCTAGGGCAGCTTCTCGCCCGGCCGGGGGTCAGCGCCGCACACGTGGGAAGCTGGGGACCTCCCCGAGCGTGCGGCGGGGGCAGAGCAGAACCCAGGTCCTGGCCCCCCAGCGCACGGTCCCGGGGAGCCGAGCCAAACTGTCCTGCGCCTCCCCCAGCACCTGTCTTCCAGCCATGGCCCAGGAGCTCGTATGGAGAGGGGGGGAGGCGGACCTAGCCCTGGGCCGCACGACACACACCAGGTCCTGGCGAACTCCCCGCCCTGGCTGCCCGGCTGGGAGGTTGCAACTGATTCTGGGCCAGAACCTTTCTGTCCTTCGGCCCGTTCAATTCTGAAATGCAGAAGAGGGAGGGCGGGCCACAAACACCCCCCCAGAGGAACACCCCCTCCTCCCGAGAGATCACCAGCCACCCAGTGCCCCCCCAACGCACACAGCGGGCGCAGCTAATGAGCGGCGCAGCTCCTTGGGGGGTCTTTAATCTGGGAAGAGGGGACAGTTATTGGATAAATATCATGAATATGCAAATTGCATTTATGCTGATTTCCAGGGGCGGGAGGGAGGGGATCCGTGCTGGTGATTTAAATTAATCTAAGGGCTTTTCCTTAGCTCTTTACTTCCCCTTTTTGCGCCATGGACAAAAGAGCCCCGGTAAACCCAGGGTCCCCCGCCCCAGGTTGTCTCCAGGCCTTTTCCTTGCGATCTGACCCCGGGCATCCCGCCAGTCAGTTGCCAGAGACGGGCCCCGTGGGCTAATGTGGGCCTGGAAGCACCAGCCGTCGGCCCTGGTATGGGGAGGAGGCGGCAGGGGACAGGTACCAGCCTGGCCCCCAGGGATAAAGGCTGGTTTCTAGGGCCCAGGCACCCCTCAGCGTCCCTGAGGCTAGGTTGCGCCCGGGGCCCCTCACGTCTCGCATGAACCCCTGAGCCTGGCCAGGCGAGCTGGGGCTGGTGGGGGAGGGAGGGCGAGACTCGATGGGCGTGTGCCCACAAGCCAGGCGCGGCCAGGGGGTGCCAGAGCAGGTTTGCCCCACGGGCAGGCTGGAAGGCGGGTATGCGCCACCAGATCCGGGTGCCCCCTGGCAACGGGCCAGCTTCGCCCCGCATCTAGATCCCGCAAAGGGCAACGCAGGAGCCGGGGGTGGGCGGCTCCCCCCTTTTCAAAGGGCAGCTGGAGAGCGTCCCCACCATGATGTATGGGCCTGGCCCTGGCGCGGTGTTTCCAATTAATTCCAGATTCTCTGCGAAGGCTCCTGACCTTTCGCTGGGCTGCAAAGAGAAACCGGGGCGATTAATCTAGCGGGCCAGGGCTCCTCTGCGCTGCTGACATTTTTAAGGCTGTTCTTTAAAGAAAAAAAGAGTTGGAACAACATTAGTTTGGGCCGGGGGGGGCTGCCCCTGCCATCACTCGAGGGGGGGGCTCAGCCCAGGGGCTCCCTCTCTCTTTGCACCACGGGTATGCCAGGGTTTCTAGCCCGCCTGGCAGCGCTTCCCTAAGGTCACACACATTCCCACGCAGCACCCCCCCAGCCTCAAGCCGGGATCTGGGGAGCCCCCCCATTTGGTGAGCGGCAGGGCAGGAGGCAGCTAGAGGGTCCCAGCGCAGTCTGCAGCCAGCCTCTTCAGCGCAGGCTTTGTAGGTCTTGCAGCGCTCCAGCGACGCTGCCCTGACCACGCCAGGACCCTGCAGGCCAGGGGAGCAAAGGAGGAAGGACAGACGGATCCTGTCTGCGGCCCGGTGCTCAGAGACGCCCGAGCCCCCCCTCCACCGATCCACGCACCCTCCTCGCTGCATGTCAGAGGAACCCGGCGCCAGACGCCTTGAGAGGACATTTCCAGCCAAGGCCAGGGGCTGCCCCCGCGTCTCCCCCTCACCCCACGCCCAGGCCAAGATCTATGCTGCTGCCCCTTCGATCCCCGCCCTGCCCCTGGGGGACGGGGGCGCGCGAGAGACCCTCAGCGCGGGGGGAAGCTGGGCGGACTGTGCGCCGTGTAACTGACGCGTCGTGAAAGAGCCGGGAGCAGAGTCGCCCGCCCTGCGCCCTGCCTCAGTTTCCCCTCCGAGCTGTTCTTATCGGGCCTGTCCGTTTAGCCCGCGAGCTCTTTCGGAGCTAGAGCGAGCCTCCCTCTGTGTCTGTGGGGCCCCTGCTCTCGGGAGGGGTCGCCCTGCGGTGACAGGGCCGGAGAATTTCCCACGAGGCCCGGGCACGGGTCAGCACTTCCAGAGCCAGCCGTGAGGTGCAGGGTCCCCACGGGAATGGATGGCTCGCGTGGGTCTGGCTGAGACACCCCCCTCCTTAAGGAGACCCCGCTCACCCCCCTGCCAGGGACGTGCCGAGGTTTCCCGGGGCTTAATTTCCCATTAACTGCTGATGAATCCAATTAGCCCCTCTGTATAATGAGAGACATCTGCTGCTCGCGCCTCACCCCGGCCTCTGGACCGGCTGCCCCGCGGCCCCGCTCACCGCCCCTCCCCGGAACCGGAGCCTCCCTGGGAAGCGGCCCTAATGGAGGCTGCTGTGATTTTTCCAAATGACGCTAATTAAGTTGTTCTCTTCGTTTGTTAAATTAAAGCGGGAGCCCCCCCCCAGGCGATCCCCCCCCGCCACACACTCGCTCGCGTGCGCTTCCCTTCCAGCTGCAGCGAATTGTCTTCAGGAGCGGTGCAAACACATAAATATCTGGGCCCGGTAAAATTAACCGTATCAGAGGCAGCAAATGAGGTGGAAAATTTTAATGGTTTGCCATTTAAGCGCTGCCTGGCGGAGCTGGCGCAGGGAGGGATGAGGGAGGGGAGGAAACCAGCCGGTAGGTGAATGGCGAGGCCACCCGGTGCAGTGGGGCAGCACATGAAGGGGGCGCAGGTGCCTCCCCCCCCACCCCCAGGCTGGAGAGCGGAGGAGGGGAACAGCCCCTGGCTTTTCATTTCTCTTCTCTTCGCCTGGGTTCTCCTGCCCCGCCGCGCAGGCCCAAAAGGTTTCGTGCTCCTGGCGGGCAGGCATGGGGCAGCGTGCAATGGGGCCAGCACTCGTGCAGGGCACTCTTTGCACTAGAGCTTTGCACGGGTGCAGCTGGAGCCGTGCAAAATCCCCGCTGCAGGCAAAGAGGCACGAGAGGATCCCGATCCTGCTGCTGGTGGGTGGGGTGCTGGACCTGCCTCCTGGGCCCCAGCACCTCCCTCCCGCCCCATGGGTGTCCTGGCCCCACTCGCTGGGCAGCGGGTGATGGATGAGCTGAAAAGGCCCATGGGGCACTGGGGCAGCCTTCACTGCTCGTTGAGGGCTAATGACCCTCCCGTGCTTCGGCCCCCCCCACACCCTTGGTGGCTGGTGCTCTTCAAAAATTCCCCCTCCCCCAGTCGCCCCCCGAGCCCCCCTCCCTTCGGCTCCAAGAGGAGTTTGAGGGGGCGGGCTCCACAGAACCCAGGAAAAGGGGGGTCAGGGCAGGACCCCCAGCAGCGTTGGCCCCCCCTCCCACGAGAAGCCATGGACCCTGGGGAGGGCCCGGCCGGGCTGGCAGCTCCAGTGCCCTGGCCCCCAAGAACTGCGCATGGCTCCCCAGCCCCCTCCCAAGCAGGGGGCTGCAGGTCGGGGTTGAGGGGCTCGGCTGGGTGCGGAAACTTGTCTGGCCCCTTCTCCCCCCCACCCCGACCAATCCCCCTGCCTCACCTGCTCATAGCACTGGACCCCACCGCTCCCCCCGCCCCCCCCCGGAGCTGGGAACTGGGGGGTGCTGGGGGGAGGCCGACATTTCTTTTTCTCTTCTTCCAATTTCTCTCTCTCCCGGCCCCGTCTCTCACTCCGTGGGCACGTCCCGGCTCCCTCGCCGAGCGCCGTTATCAGCGTCTTCGCGGGGCCGCTGCCGGCTGATGCATTTATATCTCCTGATTATTGCCAGGCCGCGGGGGGAGCGCTGCTGTCAGACAGCCGAGCTGCCGGGATGAACCGCGGGGGGGGGCTGATCCCGGCTTCTCCAGCCTGCTTTGGGGGGCTGGTGTGTTGGGGGGGACCTTGGCGGGTACAAAGGGCAAAGAGAGTTAAAGTTCCTCCACCCCCAAGCTCGGCCAGTGCCCCCCAATCCCCTGCTGCCCCAGTCCCGCGCTCCCCCATCTCGGCCCCCCCACAGTGAACCTGGGGCCAGCTGCGGGGCTGGTGCCCGTCGGGAACCCCGCGCGTCCGTTCCACGTGGGGTTCCGCTGCAAAGAAAACTCCCCGCGAAGCCCAGGGCAGGCCTGGATCCCAGGCGCCGGGGGGAGCGGGGCTGCCCCCTCCCCAGAGATGGGCCTGGCCTGCGGCTGCTGGCCAGAGAGTTCTCCAGGTGGGCAGGGGGGAGCGACGGCGTCTGTGCCCGTCTGGCCAGGCCAGGCCAAGCAGGGCAGAGCGGCTGCGTGACATGGCCCCAGCCCCGAGCTGTGACCCCCCCTTACACAAGTCACTCGCCTCTCCCAGACACGGCCCGTGGGACAAGGCGCCCGGGACGGGAACCCGACGGGGCGCAGGGTGGGACTGGGATCTAGCGGGACACAGACCCCCCATCACTTCACTGCGCGTTGGAGCTTTGCGGGAACTGGGCCCTGGCCCCATGGCGCAAACGTGCCCACCTGGCCATGGGGGCAGAGCTGCTCTACCGTGCAAAGCCCGACGGTGACAGCCTCTGGCTGGCTCTGAACGCATCTGCCCCCCCGGGGAGAGCCCCTCCGAGCCAGCCCCGCACCAGCGCTAACGGGGGCTGGCGCGGGGGCGATGGGCTGGCGCTGCTCCGGAAGGTCAACGTCTCCCTCGGCCTGCACCGTCCCTTCTGGCCTCGGACTCTGAATCGCCCCCACCCCCCTTCGAACCGTCGCCCCGTCTGAACCCGCAGCCCCAGCCCTGGCAGCCTGCCCCAGACAGTCACCCCGAGCCCCTCTGGCCCCCCCCTTCCTTGAAGGTGGAAGTAAAGCTCGTTTCCGCCTCCCGACTCCTTGGTGCCCTGAGGTCCTGACCCACAGCCCTGGACTCTTGCCCCCCCAGCTCTGCCGGTGCACCTCACTCTGGACCTGCAGCCCCCTGCCCTCCCCACTCTGCCCCCCCGGCTCTGCTTTCCCCCCTCGGTCGTGACTTGCCTGCACTGAGGCGCAGCCGAGAGCCAAGCGCAGCAGAGGTTGCCCTCGAGGCCACCCCATAGTCACGGCTCCCCCCAGCCGTGCTGGCGGGCAGGGAGGGGCTTTGCCCTTGCAGTCACCCCTCCTTGCCCCCCACCCGCGCCGAGAGGAGATTGACAATCTCCCCGGCTGCCTCCTGGGCTGCAGCGCGGCTGCCGCCGCGTTAATATTCAGCTGTGGGGCGCGAGCAGGCCTGGGCTGGCGCGGGGCCCCGGGCCTCTGACAGCATCGCCCGCCCTGATCTTAATTGGCAGCGACAAGGACGGACTCCGGGACAGCGCCGGCTGCATCTCAAACAGCTGGGGTTGCTGCAGGTGTCGCCCCTCCCTCCTCAGCCGCTGTCAGGCCTGCCAGGGTCCAGCAGACCCCCGCCCCCACTGCTCCAGGCAGGAGGGGGCTGGCTAAACTGGAGGGTGATGGAGACAGGAGCCACCCTGGGGGGGCTAGGATGGGAGCAGGTTCAGGCATGGGGAGGCTGAGATGGGGGATCAGGAGCCAAGGCATTGGGGGAGCTGGGGGTGGGGGGGGACGGGAGCCAGAGGGAGCTGCCCAGGTGCCTCCCCCCATCCCAGAGCCCGGCCCCCCCACCCAGGCCTGGCTGATGGCGGCACGGGCACTGATTCAGTCCCACCGAGTGGGCCCGTCCCGGTGTGACGGTGGGAGGCACTTTCCACCCAGCTGCCAGGCCACGGGCCACCTGGTCCCAGTGCAGTGAGGAGGCAGCAGCCGGCGGTGAAGGGAGGGTCTGATGTGCACATTTACAGCGGCCAATCATGGCGTTCGCATACAACCCGACCCCCGGACCGGCCCCAGTGAGGGGCGGGGGGGCTGAGGCAGGCGAGGCATGCCGGGCCCATGGGGTGGCGGGGGGGGTCGGCTGGGGGGCCATGCATGTCGGAGGGGCGAGAAAACACTCCCGTGGATGCTTTCCACGTGTCTGCCATGCACAGAAACGACGTCAGCTCCCCCAGCCCCGAGAGCAGCGCACGGCGCCAAGCTGGGGGGGGCGAGCCCGGAGGGAGCCCAGGGTGGGGCCAGCGGGGGGCTGCGGGTCGGGCGTGAGGGGCACCGGCAGAGCTGGCGTTACCCACGACCCCCCCACGCCTGCAGTCGCTTTGCTCTGTGACAGGCAGCGACCCGCCCCCCGCCCCGGCGGCCGGCTGGACGCTGCCCTGGCAGCCCCATCTCTGAAACCCACACCAGCAAGAGCAGCAGCCCCGGGCCGCTTAGCTGCCCTGCCGCTCAGGGCCGCGGCTAGTCCCGTCAGCGAAGGGCACGTCCCCCCCCGAGCCGCCCGCCAGCCTGCCCGGAGCTGGGCTGGGCAATGCAAGCAGCTCCTGCTGCCCCAAAAGGCTGGAGCGCCCCCCCTTCCTGCCCTGCCCCTCTGAGACCCGCCTGCCCCAAGCGCCGTCTCCCCTTCTCTGCCTTTGAGCCCTGCCCGGTGCTGGGAAAGGGGCGAGCCGAGCTCAGCGAAGGGGAACAAAGCGGTGCCCACTGGCCTGCGGCGCGGAGAGATGCCCCGCGGCTGCCGAGAGGTGCCACGCGGTGGCCTGCGGATCCCACAGCTGCCAAGCGGCCCTGCGATGGTTTCTACGGGCAATGCCACACGGTTACCGTGGTTTCCAGCGGGGCTAGCCCCGAATCGCCAGGGCCCGGCTGCGCAGCGGTTACCAGCAGCATCTGTTGCCGTGGCACCCAATAGCATCCGTTGCCATGGCTCTGAGTGGTCGTCTCATGCCCTCCGCCCCCGTTTCTATTAGAAGGCTGCGTCCTTGGCGGGGCAGGTGCCCTCCGGATGCTGCCAGCGCCAAAAGCCAGGGCGGAGGGGCAAGCCTCCCACGGGCTAGAAAGCGGGGAGCTGTAATTTCAGGTGGCGGGGAGGGGGGAGGGAGGGAAGGACCTGTTTGAGCTGACGAGGGAAGAACAAGGACATGCAGGGGTGCTGGAGGCCGAGGGAGGGAGATCCCCACGGATCAGGTTAACCCCCCAGCTGTAAAGTGTTACCTGTCCAGAGGAATCCACTGCTCCACCACAAATCAGGCTGCGACCTTGTTCCAGCCAGGAAAAGCAGCCCCACTTCTCTCACCCTTCCAGTGCATCCCCTGGACCATAACCACAGCTTCCCAGAGATGGACAGGGCCAGGGGCGCCATTTCAGATTTGGGTAATAGCGTAGAAATTAGCTGACGGAGCACTGCATCTAATTCCTATGTAGGGAAGAAAATTAAATAGATATTAGACCCAGGCACCTCTAATACTAACATGTTTTGACATCTTGTGTCAAGCCACTTAAAGGACACCGGTTAGGCTGAAAATGTTAATGTACATTCTTCCTTTGGTAAGAACTCTTGAATACAACAATTGAAACAAAGGTAGAAAAATCTAGATGACTTTCTGTCATTTAAGCTACTGACTTTTTGCAGTGCCCCAAGTTTGGAATAGATCATTTAGCTTTTGGAAGCATTCTTCTAGGGCAAGGCCCTGTGAGTTTACACTGCACCTGCCTGGAGTTATGACACTACAAATAGACTGGAAACTGACTTTAAACAGGAACGAAAATGGCACTTTCAAGTCACTTTCACTCTATTGCCAACCCCAAATAATGAGAAATCATGAGTCAGGCTTGCCAACAAGCATAAACTGGCTTAAAATCATGAGATTGTGTAAAAAATAATAGATTTGGTGTTCTTTTTATTTGCTTTCTGCCTTTAGGGCGTGCTGGGGTCACATTTTGCAGCTTTCTCCACCGCCAGGAAGGCTAGAAACTTAATTTTCCTTTAAGACTGAAGGCTGGAACCATCACATCACCACTTGACTCCAGGAGCTGGGGCTTTAAGGCAAGTAATAATTATCCTGAGACTCATGACAAAATCCTGAGAGCTGGCAACAGTGCCAAGTTGCAGGTCTGTTTAAAGTCTAGTTACTCTCCAGAAGGCTTTGAACCCAACAGGACGAGGACTAAGTTGCAGTTCTCACAGGAGAATATTCAAAACCAAACACCAAGAAAACCCCACACTTTAAAGCTGAGGGGGAAAACGGAGCCTTCTGAGGACCAGCAGGGCCACGGCAGGCAGGACAGGAACATGGGTCAAATCTTCTAGTCCTTTTAGTGCCTTCGCTCCGAGCGGCCCAGAACACCCAGGGGCTGGCGGAGGTGGGGTGGGTGACTCCCCCCTCCGGCTCAGTGCCAACCTCGAGGCTCCAGTGCAGGGATGGGGGCCCCACCGGGGAGCGGGACGGGGGTCTCGGGGTCAGGGAGCGGGGTGGGGGCCCCTCCCTGCAGTCCCAGCTCCCCCAGCAAGGACGGCTGCATGATGGCAGGGAGCGGCCCTGGGTGGTCGGAGCCGATGGGGCCCGGCCCCGTGCCATGGGGTCTGCCGGGCTCCATCGGGCCTCGCCCGCCCTGGGGACGGAGCTAATGCTAAGGAAGGGAGCCAGGCCCCTGCCCAATCCGTGCCGCCGCCGCCCTGCAGGGAGAGGGGCCGGTTAAAGCGCCTCTCGCCGCTCCCCAGCTGGGCCGGGGGGGTTGGAAGGCGCGGGAGGAGAGCGCAGGCCTGCCCCGCTGCCAGAGAGCCGGGGAGCAGCCAGAGGGAGCCCCCACTCCCCGCCCCCTAGCACGGCCCTCAGTGGGGCAAGGGGGGCGCCCCGCCGGGTGAGGGGGTGGGGGGTGCGTGGTGCCCCCCCGACGCTGCTGCCCAGCTGGTTCCCGCGGCCGGCGCAGGAGGTTCCCGTGTCCCGCCCGCGCCCCCGCCGGGAACTGACCCCCGCGAAGCAGCGGGGCAATGCAGAGCAATCGGGGGGGGGGGTCGCTCGTCCCCCCCAAGCGGTGCCGTATGGTCTCAGCTTCGCCCCCTCCCAGAGGGTCACAGGCTTTGGGCCTGGCCCCCCCCCAGCGTTGCCGGGGCTACCCAGCGTTTGGGTTGGGGGGGTCACAAGCTTCAGGCCTAGTTGCCCCCAGTCAGTGTTGCCATGGCTACCCGGTGTTCACAGACTTAGGGCCTAGTCGCCCCATCTGGCGTTGCCATGGCGACCCAGGCTGGGGGGGTGTCACAAGCTTCAGGCCCCCACCCCCTCTGCTATTGCCCAGTGTTTGGGGGTTCCCAGGTGCGGGCCTAGCCAGCCCCCCCACCAGTGCCAGGGCTCTCCAGGGGCCAAGCTGGAACAGCACCACTGCCCCCCCGCCCTCCGACAATGGGGACGGCTGCAACCGGATCCAGCAGTTGGGGGGCACCCCCAGAGCCCCGTCTGCCTTGCAGCCTGCCTGCCCCCTGCGTGGGAGCGGAGACCTGGGGGCGAAGGGTTGGCAAGGAGAGCAGGCAGCTGGGCTACGCGCCCCCCCCCAGCCTGCAGCCTAATGGAAGGCGCCGGGAGATGTCAGCAGCTTGGCAGGGCCCCCCCGGGGGTGTCAGGCTAACGATCGCGGCAGCAGACCCAGCCTCAGCCCCGAAATTGCTTCTGAGACCCAGGGAGGCTGAGGCAGCTCACGCTTCAACTTCCATTAATCTGTTATCCCCCGCCCCCCCCCGAGCTGTGGGGCGGCTCCTGGCCAAGGGGGGCGGATGGACATCGGGGGGTGCTCAGGGCTGGGGCAGGGAGGGCTGGGGACAGATGTCCAGCGGGGGGGGAGGGTGGGAACCGACTCGATGGAAAAGGTCTGGGTGAAAACAGGCAAGCCCCTTTTCAGGGTGCCCCCTCCCCGCACGCCTACCCCCGCGCCCCCCTCACCGCCCCGGTGCTAACCCCAGCCCCTCCGTGTCTGAGCTGGGCCCCAATCCGGAGCACCCCAGCGCCAGGGGATCAGCCGCCCAGCCCTGGGGTCTCAGTCCCGTCCCCAGGCCAGGCTGGGGGATGGATCTGCAGTAGAAACCAAGCTGCCTCTCGGCCGGTTAGCAGCGGAGACGCTGATGGGCAGCGCCCGCGGAGCGGGGTCCTGCTCTCTGCATGGGGCGAGGTGCTGTCGGCGGGGGCGGATGTCTGTGGGCTTCCAAGCAGTGTGAGAAAGCGAGGGAGAGAGATTAGAGGGGTCCGTCCGGAGAAGGAAGCAGAGACGGGCACGCACGGAGGGGCATGGACGGGGGTAGGTGGCTGGATGGACAGACAGGGGGCTATACCTGGGATGGATGGACAAAGCCCACGTGCCTGTCTAAGCAGCCTTTAGGAAAGCAACGAGTAAGACAAACCCGCCTGCATTAACCGAGGGAAGCGAGAGGGAGCGAGGAGAAGACAGACCCCGAAGCGGTCCCTGGTCCAGCCCTCCCCGGCCCGGGGGATGACACTCAGTTCACACGAGCTCAGAGTCAGGCAGCGATGGCTGGGTGCAAGGCACGGTCTCTCCACGCAGCCGATCGCCGGGCCCTGCCTCCGCCCCGGCGAGGCGGCCCTGGGCCAGCGCGGCTGGGCGGGGGTCGCCACGCGGCCGGTGTGCTGAATTATTTAAGCAATAAAGCAAAGGCGGTGACAGGGCGGCGCGGAGCGCCAACCTTTGATCAGGCGGAGCCTGTTCAGATCAATTCCTCGAGCCGAAGCGGAGTTAAAAGGGAAGCTGGCAGCGCGGCGCCTCATGCAGCAGGGGAGCGAGA
Source organism: Mesoclemmys tuberculata (assembly GCA_007922155.1). NCBI lineage: Eukaryota > Metazoa > Chordata > Testudines > Chelidae > Mesoclemmys > Mesoclemmys tuberculata. Next base: position 2,821,467 of record ML675652.1, read on the forward strand.
ATCGCTCCGGCTCGTATCAAAGGAAGGTCGGGGGGAGCAGACGGGATCTCTAGAGCGCGCCTGGCAACCAGAGCCGCGCCCACGGCGGGCTGAGGCGAGAAGAGGCCAGCCCCGTTTGAGGCAGGCTGGTCCAAGAGCCACGGCGCCTGACTGGAAGCTGTGTGGGGCAGGGACCCTGCCCTGGAAGCATCTGGCCTGTGGCCACCTGGGGGGGGCCCTGGGGCGTGAAGCCGGTCAGAGAAGCGCGAAAGGGGATGGTTTCCGGAGCGCACCCCCTTTGCAAAGTGGCGAGGCGATCCGCTTTCCCAAAAGGGTTAGCGCCGCCTGTGGCAGGGCTTGGCTGAAAACCCAGATCCGAGGGGGAGAGCGGGGGGGGGGGTGGTCGAGGGCTGAGGATCGGCTCTCCTTGGGGTACGTCTACATTGCAACGGCCAACCCGCGGCGTCGAGGGGTCGGTGTGCAATGAGTGTGCGGGGCTCAGCTCCCAGGGGGACAGGCTGCAAACACCACCCAGGGCTGCTCAGTGCGAAGATCCAGCCCCCCCGTCCTGCACCGACCCAGAGCCCCCCGATGGCGCTGGCGCCCCGCGGCCCCCCTCACTTTCACTTGCAGCCATCATGTGGCAGGCAGATGTGCCAGATGCCCAGGCCGCTGGCCCCATCAGCCCCCCCAGCCTTGTCCCGCAGCCACAGGTGTCGTGAGGGGGGGCGGGAAACGCCCAGCATGCCTGAAAGGGGCCCAAGCAAGCAGACGGAGACCCACCCACTCATTCCACATGGGGCTGCCAGTGTCCCCCCACCCTGCTGGCAATGCCCGCACCCGAGAGCGCACCCGCCCCGGGAGTGGGCACCCCGACAGAGTCGGGGGCGATAGGCCCGGGATTTCTGGTGCCCTCGCCCTCCATGCCACGTGCAGCAGCAGCAGCTGGCGCGTGGCTGGCAAGCAGCCCCCTTTGCCCGCACGGCCAGCTGCTCAGCGCGTGGCTGGGGGGCCGGGGCCAAGGGCATCGCGGCGGCGGGGAGCCTGCACCACCCGCCCTGCCATTGGCTCCGTGGGCTAGTGGTTCCCACCTTCCCGCCCCTGGCAGCGCCCCCGGCCCACGGTCTGACCCCCCAGGATGCGGGGCTCTCCCTGCAGCGCGGGCGCGTTGGAGGTTGGCACCGGCGGCCGCACGGGCACGGGGGGGGACCCCAGCATAGCAGCTATGCCTGTAGCCCCCGCATCCTGCCACCCTGCCCCGTCCCCGTCGCGCCTCCTCTCCGCACCCCGCCGAGCGAGGGGGGCGGTTACTGGACCCCGGCCTTGGGGCGCTTTGCTGCGGCTGCTTTACAAGGCGAAGGCAGAAGCCGGCGCGGGGCCCCCCCGCGCAGCGCCGGCAGGCTGGGAAACAACCTTCATTACGGCTCAAAGCTGCTCTCGGGACACGTCGGGGCGGCTGGCGCCGGGCTTCTCCTTTCATGGCAGCGGCGCGCGCGGGAGCCGGGCAGCGCCAGGATCGGTGCCGCCCCGCGCTAACGAGCTGCAGCGAGCCGGCGGGGGGGGGGGGCCCCCCGAGCCCTTGTGGGGGGGACAAAAAAACCCCGGGGGGGGGGGCGGAGATGGCCTGCGGGGGCTTCAAATAAAGCCACGTGCCCGCGGCGGTTCAATGCTGGCAACCAGCCACCGCGAGCTGCGGGGGCGAGCTGGGTTTTGGGTCCCCCAGTGAGCGGGGCTGGGCCCAGGGCGGCCAGCGCCCCCCAGCTGCACCGTGCGGGGGGTTCCGTGGGGCGGGGGACGTGGCAAAGCCGCGGCCAGATTCACATGAGCAGAGACCGTCACCGGTTACTGGCGAGGACGGGCGCAAAGGGCGACCCGGCCTGAGCCACGATTGCCCCCGGGCTGCCCGCGCTGGGGCTCCCCCCGGGGCCTGCAGCGATCGCCGAAGGCTGCGGCGGCGAGGCGGTTCCAAGCTGCAGAACCAAGCCGCCTAATTCAATTAGCGCCCCGCGCGCAGCGCGATCCAAGATGCGACAGCGCCGCGCGCAGGCTGCGCGGGACGCACGGTGCTTTGGGGGGGGGGGTCCAGCCCCGCTCCGAGCCCCCAGCCTGAAAACCCAGCACGGGGGGGGGCGGGGTGTCTCAGGGCCAGCGAGAGTTTTGCTTCTAGATGCGCGGCTCCCCTCCAGCCCGCTGCTCCCCCCGGGCTGGCTCGGGGGCTCTGGAGCCTGGCCCTGCTAGGCGAGGCTTGCTCTGATCCCCGCCTGGCCCCGAGGCGGGACTGGCGGGTTATGGGGTGCGCAGAATGGGGCACGGGGCCAGGCCCCTCTGGGGGATGCCGGCTCCGATCCAGTCCTACCACAGGGGCCGGGCTGGCCCAGGTTGGGGTTGGAACTAGGAAACGGGGCCTTTTCCCTCTAGGGCCCAGAGCAGAACGGGAGGACAGTCACCCCCCTCGAGTGCTGAGTGGGGGCACGTGTGACATGAGTTTGGGGGGTCTCAGCTCAGCCCTACAGACATGCAACGCCATCCCATTGGGCAGCAACAGGCTGCATGTGGCCGAGCGCAGCCAGCCGGGCGTCCCGCCTGGCCCCACGCCAAGCCCAGGGGATGCTGAAAGGGCAGCTCTCAGCAGTCGCCCCTGGGCAGGCTGCAGCATCGCCCCCGATATCCCCACCTTGGGGTCCTGGGCGCAGGGACTGGGGGGGGCACAGGGGGGGTTCTGCCATTTCTTCATTGGCCAGTCGGGGCTGCCCCCGCCACGGGATTGGCCCAGCCGCTGCCCTTCAAACCCAGCCCCCCCCAGTTTGGGACAGGGAGTGGAGAGGGGCCCCATCTCCTGAGGAAAGGAGTGGGGCTTAGGGTACCCCAAATCTTGAGGGGGGGAGGGACCCGTCTGCAGGCCCCACACCTTGGAGCCATGAACCCGGACCCCCCCCCAACACAGCCCTCCCCACGCAACGCCCCCCCACGTGCCAAGTTACAGATGGGGACAAGCAAAGGGCAGGGCCCAGGTGCCACCTAGTGGCCAGGAAGGGGATCGAGACCCCCCCATTTCTGAGCCCCCGGTGCCACCTTGTGGCCAGAAGGGAGATTGACCCCCCCAAATTTCTCAGCACCAGGCTCCCCAGAGCAACCCCAAGCCAGCTCAGCTCAGGGCCAGCAGGCAGATAGGACACGTGCCTCAGGCCCCTGCATCGCCCCATAGCGTTTTTGGGGGGGAGGTAGGGCATCAACAACCCCCAGGAGCTGGCTCTGAAGACACCCCCCATCCCCACTGCCAGCTGCCCCAGCCCCCCGGGCTTTGGCCTCAGGGGGAGTGGGCGGGTGGGGAAAAGCGACTCCAAGATCCCCTTGCAGCCAAGACAGGCTGATCCTTGCCTGCGCGCCGGCCCGGCCCCAGAGCAGACGCCTGTTCTTGGTGGGGGTGGCCCAGCCTGAGGGCTGCTCCCCCTGTCCTCCAGCCAAGCCCTGAATTGTCCAGTGACCAAACCAACCGCCTGGAGGGGCAGGGAACGGAGGCCTTAGACGGCCGCATCCGACACCCTCGCGCCCATACACGGCACCCTCCGGGCAGGGCTCCAGCTCTTGGCTCTGGGGTTTCAGGCCCCGGTGCCTGCTCTGACCTGTGACTCCTTCCCCTGGCACAGCCGCAACATCCGACAGGGAGGGAGGACGAGGCGGGAGGAGGCCACGGGTATATTGACAACACGCAGCAAGATCACAAACAGCCAGAGTAAGCCCCCCCCCCCGGGGGGGGGCCCCCCCAGGCGAAGGGAGACTCCTCAGGGCACTGCAGCTGGAAGCGCACGTCCCGGGGAGGGTGGGGGGCTCCTGGCTGGCCCCCCCAGCCCCATCAACTCACTGGGAGAGAAAACAAGGGGTCGCTGCTCACCACAGCCAGCCACAGGGTAAACAGAGACTTCAGCATGGCCCGTCGGGCGAGTCACGAGCAGCCGGCTGATGGGCACGGCCCGTCGGCGAGTCACGATCAGCCGGATGATGGGGCACGGCCCATCGGGGAGTCACGAGCAGCCGGCTGATGGTTCATGACCTGTTGTGTGTGTCACTAGGAAGCCGGCTGATGGTTCGTGGCCGGCCCGTCGCACGTGTCCTGAGCCAGCCGCCCTGTCCCCACCGAGGATCCGCTCCCTGCCACGATGACGGTGCCCGGGGCAATTCATCCTGGGAGGGGGCTCATTCCACGGCTGCCCCCGGCAGGATTCAGCCGCGGGAAGGGTGGGCCTTGCCCCCGGTGTCGGCGGATGGGTGCAAGGCACGGCTCCAGGCCCGGGGTCAGATCTCCTGCAGGAAGTCGACGGGGAACAGCCCCACCTTGCGGCCGGTGTAGACCTTGACGTAGCCGTTCACCTCCTCCCCCTTCTGCACCACGATCTGGGGGGGAAGGAGGGTGAGACGGGGGCCAGGGGCTGCGCTGCCGTGGGGCAGTGCCGGGCGGGAGAGACGGCGGGACCGTGGGGGCAGAGATGTGGGGCTGGGAATGCAGGGCCAGGCACCCCCCAGCAAGAGAGGATGATGAAGGGGAGGAAGCACGTCATGGGGGCCGAGCAGCCCCTGAGCTACTGGTGCCAGATGGGGGGGCATTTCTCAGCTGCAAAGCAGCGGGACTGGGGGGGGACAGGATTCGGCAGGGACCCCCCACCCCCGCACCTGATCCTTTTTCAGCGTGATCTGCCCGATCTCCTTGTTGCCCACGAAGGACCTGGTGACCTTGTGCACTCGCTCGCCCGCCCGCACCCGGATGATGAAGTTGGGAGGGAAGAAGCCGATTTTCTCTCCGATCTTCCCCTGCAAGGAATTATCGGGGGGGTAGGTGGGAATGGGGGAGCCCAGCCTGCAAGGTGCCCCCCCATCCCAGGTCTGGAGCAGGATGGCAGCCGCGGGCCAGGATTGAGGGACATGGGCATTGGCAGAGCAGTTCGGATAGGGGAGCCCCGGGGTAGGGGAGTGGGGGGCTGCGGGTCGGGAGGGTGCAGAGCTGGGGGTGCAGAGCCCAGGGTAGGGGGGAGGCTGCGGGCAGGATTCGGGGGGGGGGGAGGCTCGCACAGCACCCAAGCACCCTCCCCTCTAGGCAGCCCCTCACCCTTGTGACCAGCTTTCAGCTGCAGCCCCCCGGGGCACTCCCCATACACCCCGGCCCCCTGGGGAGACCCCTCCTTACCCGCCACCACTCCTCGTTGGAGTCGTCAACCACCGCGATCTTGTCCCCCGGCCTGCAAGGGAAAGGGCTCGGGCTAAGCGCTGTGGGGCAGGGCCCGTCCTTCTGTCTGTCCAGCCCCTGGGTCTGGGACCGGGGAATCTCGGCCACTGGAGCAACACCTTGGCCCTAGGGCCGCCATCTGGACTCCCCTGACCCACAAATTCCTAGCCACTGGCTGCCGCGTTGGCTCCTCCATGGGCCTTGCAAGGCCCTGCACTGGGCCGGGCCCCAGGAGACGGGGGATCAATTCCCTGCTGGGCCCCTGTGACCGTCTCTGAACCGAGGAGAATCTGTCTGGGCTGCGAGCTCAGGGCAGGAGCTGTCCGTGCCGCGCCTGGTGAGCCGTGGCTCTCTAGGCGCTGCTGGAAGCTGAGCCGTCACATCAGTTTTTTGAGAGCTCCAGCTCCCGGAGACCCGTGATTCTGGGGATCCCGTGGGGAGAACACAGCGGCCGTTCCTAGCTGTCAGGCCTGGGTCCGGGAGCCCTCGTGTGCTGAACGCGCCCCGAAGGGTGCCGGAGAGCTGGCTCTGCACCCGTGCGGCGTCTGAGCCCCAGCCGGGTGGACGGAGACAGACCCTCTGACCCACATGCAGCTAGCCGGGGGTCGGGACGACCCACACGCCTCTTGTGACAATTTCATCCCTCGGCGGCTGGTGTCATGTTCCAGGTTGGGGGGGACAGGTTGGCGGGATGCACAGACCCACCGTGGGGACGACGCCTCCCCCGACCCCCCCAACTCACTGGAAATCCAGGTCGTCCTTCTCCAGGGCTTTGAAGCGATAAAGGGCCACGAAGTAATGTGTCTGCAGGAAGCCTCCGCGCAGGCCAGGCTGGGGTTTCTTGTTCTGGGGGGGCCAGAAGGAGGGGGTCAGAGCAGCCACAGGCCGAGAGAGTGGGGGGACACGTGGGCAGGGACCGTGGGCACCATCTGGCTGCTCATGGCCTCCGCCCAGCCCCTCAGATGGGGGAGGGCGGGGGGGAGATCTGTTGTGAGGGGCGCTGTGACCAGCGGGTGATGGGTGCAAGGGGGAGCGGGGCACAGGAAGAGGAAGCTTGTTGGGGGGCTGTGACCCCAGGGGGAAGGGGGAATGGCTATGGGGGTACCTTGTCGTCAGGGGCTGTGACCCCGGGGGGAAGAGGGTGCCTTGCTGTTGGGGGGCTGTGACCCCGGGGGGAGCAGGGGGGCAGGGGAAGGGGGGGCAGGGGGTTCCTTGTCGTCCGGGGTGCCCATCCCTCCTTTCTGGCCCACCCCTGGGCGGCCTGGGGCGCATGAGGAAGAGGAGAAAGGGGGGGTTGGGTTGTTTCATTTGCCCCCCCAGCTCCAGGCCCTGCCGAGAGCCCAGGCGGGGGAGGGGGGGCAGGGAGCCCCATGGCCGACCCCCTTTTCCTCCCCCGGCCTCGCACCTCCCTCGGCTCTGCCCCCTTCGTGCTTCCCGGGCTCCGACTCCTCTTCCATCATGGCGGCCAAAGGCTGGAAGGAGAAGGGTGGGGGGGTTAGAAATGGGGCTGGGCCCCCAGGCCTGGGGGGCAGGGACCCCTCCCGGTGCACGTGGGGGCGTCAGTGGCTGCCCTGACGTTCGGGGTGCAGACTCCTCACCTCCCTGCCTTGGGGCAGGTTCCTGAGACCCTCCCCCTGCCAGCGTGGGGCCCAGGGGACCCCCCTCCAGCACCCACCCAGGGGACCCCCCCAGCTCACGTTTTTTTTGTCTTCCTGCCCCTTCTTGCGCTCCTTGTTGGCCATGACGACGCCCGTCCGGAGGGTCTCGAACACGGGGTCACTGCGATTGGCTGCGGCTGAGTCAAAGAGACCCCCAGGGGGGAGTTATGGGGGGATGTTCCTCATAGAGGGCAGGGGAGGGTCTGGGGGCCCCCAGAGGGGAGGGGCTGGTACTTACAGAGCAGCTCCTTGACGCAGGCATATTGCTGGTCACTGTACAGGGGGGAGCTGTACGCCCGCCGGAACCCGGGGGGCTGGGGGAACACGAGAGGTGGGGGTCACAGCTGCCGGACAGACGGACAGACAGAGCCAGGACTCCCCAGCTCTGGGAGTGGAGTGGGGTCTAGTGGTCACAGCAGGGGGGCCGGGAGCCAGGACACCTGGGTTCTCCCGCAGCTCTGCCCTTTACACCCACAGGAACCCCACGAGTCCCATCCCTTGGCCGTGCCTCAGTTTCCCCGGGCAGGGGAGGGACTCACGATCTTGCCGAAGCAGCGCTGCATCTCCACGTAGGCCTGGCAGTGCTGGTGGATGCTGGTTTTGCAGTTCTTGCATCTCAGGCCGAACTTGCTGTTGACTGAAGCCGGGGACCGATGAAACGTGCCCCCCGCGCGGGACCCGGTCGGGGAGTGACACCCCCCCCCCGTCCCGCCGGGGGTCACAGCCAGGGATCGGGGCTGGCACGGGGGCCAGACACACAACGGGCAGCGTGTCCCCCTCACTGGCTTCCCCTTGAAGTGGCCATTCCCAGGGGGGGCGTCAGGCCCCTCGCCCTCATGTGCCCCACTGAGCGGGAGGGCTGAGGCCCAGCGCTCTGCCCCCCCCAGCTGGTGCCCCCCTGCCCAGGCTATGCTTCATGGGCCCCGGCCTCCCACACCTGGGCACGGGGTGCCCCCCCGTCCGTGTCCCCTGCCCCCACCCCATCTCTGCCCCCCACTCACGGACGATCATGCGGGCGCAGACGTCACAGAATTTGGGCTTTTTGAAGTAATGATCCTTGAACTTGTGGGGCTTGTCATTGACGGGCTTCTGGGGCTCGGGGGGCGGCTCCGGCTCCTCTTCCTCCTCCTCCTCCTCCTCCTCATAGTAGTAGAAGGTGGGGCCCCCCGTGTGGCTGGCCAGCTCCCCGTTGGGCTGCAGCGGCTCTTCCGGTGGCTCCTCCTTGGGCTTCCGCAGCCACAGCTGCTTCAGCCCCCGGAGCTGGGGGGGGGACACTGGGCACCTCAGAGACACCGACGCCCCTCCCAGCCCCGGAACTGGGGAAACTGAGGCACAGGAGGGAAACGGGGACTTGTCCCAGGGGGAGTTAGGGGCAGAGGCGGGGACAGAACCCAGGAGTCCTGGCTCTCAGCCCCGCACTCAGTGGCATTTGCCCCATCTTTAAAGGGGGCGAACCCCCAGGGCCCTAAGGGGGGGCATTGCTCCAGCTCGAGCAGTGAACGGGGCCAGCCGAAAGCCCCACATCATGGGCCGGGAGAGCAGCAGGACCCCTGGGGGGCAGTGCCAGGGCAGCTCTAGGGCCAGCAATGTGGGGCTGGTTTACGGCACAGCCCAAGCAGGGATCTTGCCCCGGCTCTGCCCCACACCCGGGAGCAGACATGAGGCCCCAGCAGCCCCCTGAGGCCACAGGGGAGCCAGGAATCACCGGGGTGGGGGGGACCAGGTCCAGCCTTGAACCTGAGCCCTGGGGCTTGGACAGACCCACCGGCCGGGGGGGGACCCTGAGTCAGGCTGGCAGCACTGGTCCGGGACCCCCAATCGGCTTGGGGGGCCCCCCAGCTGCTGAGACATGGGGACCCGCGCCCCCCACAGCCAACCTCCTGGATGGCAGCCCCAGCAGGGAGGACAAGGGCAGGAAGGGGCCCAGGGATGGAGCCCCCCCCGAGAGGGGGGCACCCTCCCCTCAGGCCCCCCCAACGCATCCGAGCAGCTCTTACCCCGCTCGCTGACTTCCCTCCCGGCGCGGGCGAGGCTGGCGGGGCCAGTGCCGCCTCCTCCATCATGCTGAAAGGGGGAGCAGAGGAGTCAGGGGCCCGGGGCCCATCTCTGCCCCCCGCAGCGCTGGCCGGGGCCCAGCACGGGGGACCCAGGGGCCCAGAGGGGTCCCAGAGACTGCTCACGGTGCCAGGCCTGGGAGAGGAACGACCTGCCCGGGCAGGGGCATGGCCTGGGCCTGGCTTCTCCGCCCAGCCCCAGATGGGCCCCCACCTACAGATGGGCCCCGGCCCAGAGCTGCCATTTTAGCTTCCCAGCCTCGTACAAGGCCTCGCTCCCCCGGCTCGCAAGGCTGTGTGTCACAGGCGTGTGCGCATGTCTGTCATAGGCGTCTCTCTCACAACAGGCGTGTGCGCGCATGTCTGTCACAGGCGTGTCTCTCAACAGGCGTGTGCGCGCATGTCTGTCACAGGCGTCTCTCAACAGGCGTGTGCGCGCATGTCTGTCACAGGCGTGTGTCTCACAACAGGCGTGTGCGCATGTCTGTCACAGGCGTCTCTCAACAGGCGTGTGCGCGCATGTCTGTCACAGGCGTGTGTCTCACAACAGGCGTGTGCGCGCATGTCTGTCACAGGCGTGTGTCAGTGGGGGGTGTGCATGTCCGTGTCTCAGGCGTGTCACAGCAGGGGTGCATGCATGTGTCTGTCGCAGGCATGTCAGTACGTGTGCACGTATCTGTCACGCGTGTGTGACAGCGGGGGAGGGTGCTGCAGCAATGATCGCTCGATAACGGAGACGGGGGCTGCTTTGGGGGCCCTGGCTGCTGGCCCCCCTTTGTCGGGAAGGGCGGGGGGCCCTGCCACGGGCCATCTCTAGACAGGCCCCCAAGAGAAACTCAGCATGCTGGTGGGTGGGGGGGGTTAAACTTACCTCAGTGCCTTGGGCCCCCTCCCAGCTGTGTCGATCCTCCGGGCTTCAAGGCCGCCTTTCCCTAGCGGGCGCCGGAGCCCTGGCGTTGCTGCGAAGGGGCACTCGGCCGCCCAGCGCCGGGCGGGGACTGACAGGGTGAGGGGAGCGAACAGCTGAGCCCGCGTGGGAGGCTGACGCTGAGAAATCGGAGCTTGCACACGAGCCGGCCTGGCCGGTGGGAGCCGCTGGCTGCTTGCCTGGCACGGCCGGGGCCGCAGGGCAACTCCCCTTGGCGTGGAGCCGGGTGTGGGGCGGCACAGGTGGGACGGGTGCTCGGGCCGCAGGAGTTTGGCTCCCGCGTTCCCACCATGCCCCGGAGGCTGGGGCTCCGTGGCCAGGCCTTGGCCTGACTCCTCCCGCTGGGAGCAGGGCCAGCGCCGGCGCCCGACGAGGCCGGGGGACAGGACAGATCCAGACCCCTGCCGGGGAGCAGCTGTTCTCCACGCCCACCCGGGAGACGTCGGCTCAGTGCCCAGGCAGGAGGCGGCATCTCCAGGGTCAGAGGTTTTTAGGACAGGTTGGACAAACCCCTGGCAGGGCTGGCCCAGCGTTGCTGGATCCTGCCTCCGCGCGGGGGCTGGCCCAAAGCTTTACAGCCCCACCTGGCTGTGAGCTCTGCCCGGGAGCTGGGACAGCAGGAGCTTTCCTGGCCCAAAGACTCGGCCCAACTGCAGGTTGCCCGGGGTGGGGAGCTCAGGGCCAGGGGACGCGGCCAGTTGGCAGCTCTTTTGCTCCAGCTCCACGACGCGTCGGTGCATGCGGATCAGAAACCCCTTTTGCTGGGGCCCTCAAAGGGGTGAATGGAAAACCAGGGTCCCCCCAGTGGGGGGGGCTGGGGCCCTGGTTCCAGGGCAAGGCGCTGGGTCCCCTGGCCAGAGGGGGGCAGACACAGGATCTGCATCTGAGCCCCGAAGCTAAGGGCCGCGACTGGTCCCAGCCCAGCTCCTCTGCAGCGGGGAGCACCAGTCGCCAGCCTGGGGAGGCTTCACTGTCCCTGGGGGGGGGGCACAGCCCCTCCCAGAACAGTCGCCTGACCCCTGCCGAGAACCCACCTCGCTGCCCTCGGGGATGAGGCACTCTTCAGCCCCAGCCGCGCTCCTGGGGCCCCCAGGGTCAAGTGCTTTGCTCAGAGGCTGGGATCAGAAGCCCCCACCACCCCCTCCCGCCAGCTCTTACCTCTCCGGTGCCGCTGCGGCTCCGCCACTCTGCCCATCACCCGTAGGGGCTGGCCTGGGGCCACCAGCAGGCTGGAGCGGTCTGCACCCCACAGCGAGCAGCAGCAGGCGCCCAGCATCCCCCGGCCGGCTCTGTAGGCAGCGCAGCGAGCGGAGGCCAGCAGCCCTCAGGCCCTGAGGCTTGGCCAGGTTTCCTGGCCACCAACAGGAGCCTTCTTGGCCCCCCCCCTGCTCCTGGGGGGTGGGATTAGGGCTCCCCCAAGAGTGCGGCTCAAGGCCACAAGTGGCCTGCAGCCACTGGTTCCTGGAGGTTCCACTTTGGTCAGTCTGGCTATGGGGTGCAGAGGGAAGCCCCCCCGATCCTCGCTGGGGCCCCCAGACGTCTCCACGCGTGGGAAAGCTGCCTGTGGGGGCTGGCGAATAGCTGGGGGGGTCTCACACTGGGAGTCACAACCCTCACTGTCCTTCCCAGTTGGAGGGGAGGGCTGGTGCAGAAAAGGCTGAGGGCCCACGGCCTGGCACCGAACCTAGGCCTGCCTTGAGTGACCGGGGGGACACCTCCTACTGTCAGCACCCCCCACCCCACCCTCCTGGAGGGGACGGCGGTGGGGGGAGAAGAGGGGAAGCTCCCAGAGACATGGGGGGAAGGGGGGAGGCCGTCTTGCGATAACTCCTCACGCTGGGCACAAAAACCGGAAGCAGCTTTAAAGTGACAGACAATTTTTTTTTTTATATTTAAAAACAAAACCAATCCCTCCCCCCCAAAAAACCCTCCCCCCGCCCCACCCCCCGATTAAATAGACTGTACAGTGACCAGACCCGCCAACACCTGTATGTGCAATTCAACACGGCGCTCACCGCGGCACGACGCGGGACGAAATGAGACATGTGTCCGGGGGGCGGCAGTGGGGGTGCGTTACCTGGGGGGGAGAAACGTTCTTCCACTCCAAAGAAAAATAATAATGATCAATTTCTCGTCTCTTCATTCTGTCCGTATAAATACCCCGCGAGAGCGCGCGGGAGGCAGGCAGGCAGGACCGGAGCAGAAGGGGGGCGGGGGCGAGTGCCCGCGGCCAGCTGGCGCCGGGAGCCCACGGGCTGGGGCCGGCGCGGCCCTACTGGGAACTGGCGCGTTCCAGCACCCGCAGGTCGTAGCTCTTCTTGGCCACGCGCAGCCGGAAGCGGCTGAGGGAGTTGTTGAGGCGCAGCGAGGCGTTCTGGGCGGCCAGCGGGCTGGGGAAGACGGCCACCACCGTGTACAAGGCGGCGAGGTCCGGGTGCCGGCCGTTCTCCGCCAGGCCGTTGTCGCCGCCGCCGCCCCCGCGCCGCCCCTGAGTCTCCTTCAGCCACTGGATTTTGGCCCCGGCCATGGCGAGCTGGGTGAAGAGCTTGTCGGCCTCTGTGCGCGTGATGCCCTCGGGCAGGTCCGTCACCTCCAGCACGCGGCCCAGAACTGCGGGGAGACAAGGCCGGGTCAGCGGCTGGGGGATGAGGTCTAGTGGTTAGCACGGGGTGGGGGCTGGGAGCCAGGACTCCTGGGTTCTTTATTCCCACCTCTGGGAGGGGCTAGTGCTCAGGGCTCCTTGGGGGACACGGGGCTCTAGCACGTGAGTGTTTCCAGGCAGCACGACCTGCTTCCCTTGCCCCGCAGCCGCCCCGCTGAACTGAGGGCAAACCCAGCTCTCGGCAGCTGGGCAGCGCTTCGTTTCGGACCCGGCTGAGAACTGAACGGACCAGTCCCAAGCAGGGGCAGAGTCGGGCGGTGCCCGGGCTGCCCCCCAGGCCGAGCTGCTCACCCAGCTCGGCCGCTGCAGCTGTCGGGGTGCGTCTTGGCTGCGGCTCGGCGCCGTGTGCCAGGCGGGGGTGAGCGGCAGTTCCAGGGTCCCGGCAGACTGAATTCTGTGCTAATATTAACCCGGCGTGTAACAGATACCCCGGCCCCTCCCTGCTCTATTTCCACTGCCCGCAGGGGGGAATCGCACTTTCAAACGCCTCCTAAAGTAGCCCCGGTGGTCGTGGCTGCAGCTGTTCATCCAGGGGGGCGGAGGCAGGGAGGGCGTTTATGCCTCCCCCTTAGAAGCGGTGGAAGGACGCTGCCTTGCAGCCTGTCCCAGTTAGCAAGCGCTGACTGCATTTCCCTAGGGGGTGGCTGACACCCACTGGCTGCCGAGCCAGGCGGGGGGGCAGGGGGCATTTGCGGCTGTTGGTTAAAAGTGCTTTGGAGAGACCCACGCAGGCCCATTGGCCGCTGAACAGCTTCAAAGGGCCACGGGGATCTCTGTCCTGTGCTCCCCAGCGAGTCCCATCCAGCAGGATCAGTCCCTGCCACCCCGTGACGAGGGCTCAAATTGCCCCCAGCGATGGGACGCCCAGCCTCGCCCTCGGGAGCTGACTGGCGACAGAGGCACCCGGGACGCTGGGCGGGGCCAGCTAGGACCTCTCTCATCTCCCGAGGCCGGTGGTCACTTGCCTACGTCGTTCGTGCCGAGGTCGGTGGACGCTGACTTGAGGGCCTGTCTCTTGCCCCGGTTTCCGTGCTTCATCCCCGTCTGGCCCTGTGAGATGAAAACCAGTGACTCACCTGGAGAAGGACCCCTGCCCCGCAGAGCCAGCTGGAATCCCCTCGGCCAGAGCGCCCAGCCCAAAACAGCCTGGGAACCGACCCCAAGATCCTGGCTGGATTGCTGCCAGCCTCATCAGCGCTCTGCTAGGGCCCCGCTTGTGCACTGCCTGGAGGACCCCAGCACCGAGGGGCCCACGGGCCCATGGCACTGGAAGGCCAAGGCTGCACTCTGGGGGCTGCCGGCTCTCCTGGACCCACTCTCCATTTCAATTTTTGCTTGGCATGAGGGAGCGGAAATGGGGACTCACCGCCCACACTCTGATGTGCAAAGGTGGCTGGGACACCCCTGGCTGGTGCTAGCAGGGTGGGGGTCTGACTGGCTGCTGGGGGGGGCGTTGTGCCTGTAGGCGAGAACTGGGCTTCCCGCTTGGCGGGAAATTCCGCAATTTGTTTCCTTTTCCCAACCGGAACAAAACCAAACCCACCAGAATGAGAAATCGCCCCGGCACGGGACCCTCTGCTCCCATGTTCACCTGTTCCGACTTTCTTTTAGTAGTAAAATACGAGCTTTGTTTCTAAACAAACACTGAACGGTCCCGCTCGGGAAACGTCGACGATTTTAGACGTTGTCCAAATGCTTCGTTTCAGAGCGTTTGCCCCAAATTAACACGTAAGAACATAAGAACGGCCAGACTGGGTCAGACCAATGGTTCATGGAGACCAGTATCCTGCCTTCTGACAGTAGCCAGTGCCAGGTGCTTCACTAAGAATGACTAGAACAGGGAAGGGATCACTCAATGACTGCCACCGGCCATTCCCAGCTTCTGGCAGTTAGAGGTTTGGGGGACAGAGACCATGGGGCCGTACCATGGACCATCCTCGCTAATAGCTATTGATGGGTCTGTCTTCCATGAACTTATTGGATTCTTTATTGAGCCCATTTATAATTTTGGCCTTCCCAACATCCCCTGGCAATGAGTTCCACAGGTGTGAAGGACTGTTTTGAAACGTTTAGATTTTGACAAAACCAGCTTTTTGGGGGGCGGGGAGGGGAAGCAGAGCTGATGAGAAACATCTCCTCTTTTCCCACGCCCTGGCGTCCCCTGTCCAAGTCTGCGGGGCATCGGAGATGCCAGGCCGGTGAGCCCCCCGCACTGAGGGTGGGCAAGCGCTGGAGTCAGACCCGTACTGACTGTATTCAAGTGCTTGCGGGACCAGCTTCCTCTTTGGGAGACCCCCCCCCATCTCTGTGTCCCCCAAAGAGCTTCCAAGACCTGACCTGGGCAGGGAATAAAGCATCCACGAGCCTCCTGCCCCTTCCCATGCCGGATCTCCAGCTCATGCAAAACTGCTCCCAACTCTTCCATCTGAAGGCAGGGGCCGGGAGGAGCACGGACAGGGAGGAGAGAGGGGAGAAAAAGGCAGGCTGCCCCTGCCTGGCGGCCGCACTCCCCCTACCTGGTGCGCGGTGTAGTTGGACTGGCTGGACAGCAGAGGAGGGCAGATGGAGAGATTGTACTGCAGCGGCTGGCCCAGTAGGGAGTAGCGCCCGTCGCCTGGAAGCAGAAGGAAATGTTTGGGGGAGTGCTGGGGCGGGGGGCTGCCCCCTGACGGGGCGCTGCAGAACCCACAGGAGACGGCCCTTCCCTCCAGGCTCCGTCTCCTAGCAGGGCCGTGCCTGTCTGCTCCATTGGTGGCGCAGTCACTCCCGTGAGCAGCAGGCCCATGTGTGCCAAGAAGGTGGGGGCAGCAAGGGGGGTCGCTGCGAAGCCTCTGCTCTGGGCACGAATCTCACTGGCCCGGGCCCAGAGGTGGGGGGACGTGTCAGTGGTGGGGTGAGCAGCTGTGTGGGGCACTCGCAGGCCTGGAGTTCAAGGCGAGCCACGCATGAGAATAATCTACCTGGCGGAGCTGGAAACAGCTGGCCAAGGAGCCCTGCCCTGGGGGCACCAGGTCCCGCCCCCTGCAACGACTGGCCAAGGGCCCCCCCCCGTGGGAGCTTTGCAGGCTCCAAGGCTGTCTGCAGGTCAAGTTCGCTCTGCTCGCTGGCCTCTCCCCAGGCCAAGGGCCCACCGGCCAGATGTGACCCTCCCGCACCCCGGCGACACCGTCCTGTACCCAGGGCTGGGCCCCTCGGAGCCCTGAGCTCAGCCAGTCTCACTGCAGAGGCTCCTCTCGTTTGAACACCCCCCGCCTCAACTGCGGCTCCTCGAGCCGGCCGCTCCCGACGCCTTCTCACCTTGTGCTGGGCCCACGGGCCGGGGGAACTGCGTGAGGACCGGGAGGGGGCTGAGCCCCGGGCAGACGCTGTTGAGGGTGGTCACAGGAGATGGCGCCGGGGACTGAGTGGGGGACGCGATGGGGCTGGTCAGTTGGGTGCTGGCCTGGAGACGGGGGGAAAAGGGTTAGACGCAAGGAGCGGGCGCCCGGCCCCCATCCCATGGGATGTGCCAAGCTGGCTCTCGGCAAGTGGCTGAATCCAAGCCCCCCACCCGGGCGCTGGGTCAGCGCCTGGGGCCCTCCTCTGCTCTCAGCTGGCCCAGGCCAGGGCCCTGCCAAGCGGCTGTGGAGTCCCCCCCATACCTGGGCACTGGTATCCGGGTTGTACAGGTCCCCCGGCTTCTGCCCCCGCTGGTCAAGGCTGTAGTATTTACAGTGGTTCCACTGCACCACGGGAGGGGTCTGCGGGGGCTGGGGGCCACCGGGCACGTTCAGCTGCATCACGACCACGCCCGGCCCCGACGGAGACACCCCTGCCAAGAGGAGACGGCGGCTGGGACGGCGCTCACAGGGCCACGAGGCTGGCACCCCCCGCCGGGGCAGGGATGACACAGCTGAGCCGGGGGAGCTGGGCTGGGAGCAGCCCCCCTGGCTACAGAACCCTCCACCTGGTGGTGCAAGGGGACCGGGGCTTTCTGGAGGGACCCTGGCTGGCACTGCACCCCCTCTTCCCCGTGCCTGGCTCTGCACCCCCACAGCATGAGCCACGAGCTCCCAGCCCCACTTGGGTGACCCCGAGGGATGCGGGGAGGGTGGCAGGGCCGCAGCTCCAGTGCACGGGGCCCCAGGAGCAGCCCTGCCCTTGCCTTTGCAGCAGGAGTTGACCCGGACCACGCCAGGCTCCCTTGGGGGAAGGAAACAGGGAGCCGAAAGCAAAGCAGCCTCCTGGCCTGGGACACCAACAGTTCAGGACCGTGGGCTGGCTGGGGCCACAGGGATGAGCTGAGCCCCACAGAGCATCTCCCCCAGCCCCACCTGGCCACTGCACCTCGCCCCCTGCCTGCGCTCGTGGTGCCAGCACCCGCCGAGGCCACGTGGAAGCTGCCTCCAGCCCGGCCGGGCTCTGTGCCGGCTGTCCCCCCAGCTTTGAAAAGCTGGATTTCAAGGCCGTGGGCTCTGAGAACAGCCAGAGCTCGTTGCAATACCCCGTGCTCCCAGCTGATGGCAGTGAGGCCGGGCAGAGCCCGCTGGCCCTGGCTAGTCCACGGGGTGTGGAAGCCAGGGCCGGCACCCTCCAGCCCCGGGCACGGTTCACAGGGAGCAACACCCAGGGGCTGCGGGAAGCGCTGAGCCAGGCTGTGCGACCAGAGCAGCCCTTGCCCCAGCCCTCCGCACAGGCATCTCGCAGCAGATGAATGCACCAGCCCTTCCACTGGCCGTCCCCAAGTGCCAACACTGAGCTGCCTCTGAGGAGGATCCTAACAGCCTCCCCTAGAGAGCCCTGATGGCAGCAGGGCTGGTCACCCGGCAGCAGGCTTTGCTGGCCCTGGAGGAGGAGATTCCCATCTCCGTGGACCCAGCCTGGCCTGGGCCTGGCCGCTGAGGCTGTCGATGATTGCGGGGGTCGTGGAACTGGGCTGGGAGCTGCCCGACGTGGTGATCGCAGGGGGTGTTACTCAGCTGTGCATTACCAACTGCTCAGAGAGCCCCCGGGTTATTTCCCAGAGCCCCGCAAGGAGCCAGCCGTTCTCCTTACCCGAATACTGCTGCTGCATCTGCGGCGGGCTGCAAGGCGAGGGAGACTGCGGCATCGGGTACTGCTCGGAGCCGGGAGGCTGCAGGAACCCAACCGAAGGGCTACCAAGAGGAGAGAGCTGCGGTGAGGAGTCGGAGCTGCATTTCCCCAGGCCCCCCTTCGAGAGGCTGCTTCTCCCCCACCCAGGGGTTGGGCAACCGTCTGCTGCATGCGTCCGTTTGCATTGGGCTCACCTCCCGGCCCTGCAGACACACGGGGACTCGGGGCAGCCCTCTTTGTGCTGGCACATGCTCTGTCACCATGCCCAGCTAGCCGGGGGCTCCCTCTGCAGGACTTTCATCTCACAGGACCGCTGCAAGGCAGCTGATTCTGGGGAGGAGCGCCACACAACGGCTGGGAGAGCAGAACTGGCTAAGGACACCAGGGCAGACTGGCAGATCCCCGCCTCCTGCGTGAGTGCCCCGGCTGTGGGCATGGCGCACCGAGATAGAAGCGCCTTCCCCAGCCCTGGGCAGGAGATGTGCTCTGCTGGCCATGCTGGGGCATTCGGGGCGGCAGGGACCTACCACCTGCCCCGGCTCAGCGTTGCCTGGGGACGTCACAGCCCAGGCACATGGGCTACAGCCCTTGCCTTGGCAGGGGCTAAGCCCCTGCTCCCCCCGCGGCTGGGGGGCTGAACGTGGGCACCGAGAGCAGGCAGGGTGTTGTAGAGTGATAGCCCCACCAGGCCCCCGGAGGGCCCCCCCGCTAATGCCACAGCCAATGGCACCCCCTTCTCTGTGTGGTCTTTGTGGAGAACCCAGCCAAGGCCTGCAGCGCTGAACGGGGCCAGGAGAGGAGCTGCGGGTGGCGCTTTACAGCCCACTGTGACCCGGGGGTCACCCCACGGTGACCCAGACCAGCTCAGCCGGCCAGAAGCCCCCCAGTGCTGAGAGGCTCCGAGGCAGGGCACAGACAGCCGAGCCTGCGCCACCCCTCCAGGACCAGGAGAGAACTGCTGCAAAGCCCTTTGCTTGAGAACCCCGAGGACGTGCCCGAGCTCCCCCCCTGCATCTTCCGCCAGCATCGGGGCCCCTCGTGCTCCAAGCAGAGGCGGGGCCAGAGACGCCGACACCCTTACCTGGTGCCGTTCTGCTGGGCGGTGGGAATGACGCTGTAATAGACGGGCATCCCCCCGGATGGCAGCCCTCCCTGAACCGACTGGCTGGCGGGCACCAGCACCGGCTGCTGGACCATAGCCTGCGACTCGCTAGCCACCGGGACCTGTGCAGGGAAGGGGAGGCAAGCCCTGTTGGCCAGTGGGCAAAAGAGAGTGGCACAGGGGGGTGGGGCCAGCCCCGAGGAGGCAGAGCTGCCACTGGGGGCCCTGGGCACTGGGGCTGGAGGGGACCCAACCGCAGGTCTGGGTGCAGAACCGGGGGCGGGCTCTGCTGAGGCCTCTCTCTCCGCTGGCGTCATGGACTCTCCCCCTGCCCAGTGTGGGGAGGGGGTGAGGGGCTCCCGCCACCATCGGAGAACGGGGGACGAGAACACCGGTGGGCGTGAAAGGCAGGGTGCGGGGGGGGGAAGCATCTCAGGGACGCTGGCTGTGCAGCCCGCACTACGTGCCCCACCTCGGTTCACGCCCCCTTGCGCCAGATCACATCAGGGGCTAGATGCATTTAGCTGCTTCCGCCGTGACTATTAATACCCAGTTACCCTGGAAACTGGCGCAGTGGCAGGGCTCAGATGCCAGCCAGGCCCTGCCAGATCACCAGGGCTGGCTCTTGTGCTGCAATGTGGAGTGATGGGAGTGAGGAGGGAGGTTCCTCGCCCTTGAGCGCAGGTTACCACCGGCGCACAGTAAGCAGCCTTCTCTCAGCTGGGGCGGCATTGCCTCTGGTGCTGTTCTGCTCCCTCTGCGCGCTGCCCCATTACCCACCTGATACGAGGGCAGTGCTGTGTACTGGACCATCAGGCCCTGCATCTGGTTTCCCATGTTGCCTCTCTGATTGCTGAGGAGGCCGGGGGTCTGGGATGGCTGGACTCCCAGCATGCTTTGCATCTGGTTTCCCATGTTGCCTCTCTGATTGTTGAGGAGGCTGGGGGTCTGGGAGGGCTGGACCCCCATCATGCCCTGGTACGTCTGCTGCTGGTTGGACATCATGGGCTGTAAACCTGCCACGGGACAAGGATGGGACGTAAGCACTTCAGAGCCGTTTCAGGGGCACCGCTGACCCAAAGGCACACCTGGAACTGTTCACGTTCCTTCCCCGCCCCCTGGCTACGGCACCAGAACGGTGCAACCAGCGAGCTGCAAGGACCTCTAGGATAGGCATTATTTCCACACCGACCACAGGAAAAGTTCCAACCTCCTCGAATCAATTCATGAAAATCCCTAGATGCTATCTGGCCTCTCACGCCAAAGATCTCAAAGCACTTTACAGTATTACTGTGAGGCACACAGAGGGTTCATGACTTGCCCACTGTCCCCCGAGCTGGTCAGCGACAGAGCCAGGAATAGAACCCAGGGCTCCTGATGCCCCGTCCAGTGCTCCACCCACTAGGATGCACTGCCTCCCCCAGCAACCCAAGGTTGGTTTATGTCTGGAAGCAGGAAGGTTTTTAACAGATATAATAATAAACACAACGTGTTGCCCATATAAACATCTAATCTTCTCCTGAACCCCTTCTAAACTCTTGTCCTGTAAGATATCTTGTGCCAGAGAGTTCCACAGGCTAACCGGATGGCTGGGAAAGCTCCCGCTTTAAAAAGGCAGCCAGTTTTAAGTTTTCTTCTCAGGCATTAACAAAAAGGGTTTGAAGTTGTTTTCTGCACTCTGATAATGCAACCACGACAAAACGGTGGAAAGGGTTTAGGTTAAACCCTTGGGTTTGTGCATGCGGAGGGGAGGCGCACGCGCCTGGGCTAAAGCAGAGAGTACAAATCCTCCTTGTTTCACAGCATTAAAGGCCAGAGGGCTCCACCTGCTTGCCCCGTCTGACCTGCCTAGCACTCCCCTTGCACTCCCGAGGTGTGTTAGCAAGACCCACCGGCCAGGCCGCTAGGAAGTTCTCTGTGTGCCCGTCTAACCCGGAGCAATTCTGGAGCCAGAGATACCGGCACAGGCAGTAAAAGCCCTGTGCCTGGTCTATGAATCTTCCCTTGGGAGCAGCTCCAGAAAAGGGCACAATGCCTCGGACGCCTCCCACTGCCCAGCCCCGGCCTGCTCCCTGCCCGGACGCTGCCTGGGCCCCTTACCAGGCTGCTGCGAAGGCTGCGGGAGCTGCTGGTTCTGCTGGGGGCTGTAGGCCACCGGGTGACTGAGAGGTCTGTATTGCTGGCTGGAGTTCGGGTACTGCCCGGGAGGGTAGTAGGACACCTGAATCTAGAGGAACAAAAGAGGTTTGTGGCTCAGTTGAGCCGACCGGAGTTAACGCGGGAGAAAACGGAGCCCCAGGCCCGCCCCGCCCCCACGGCACCAGGCTGAAGACTTGGATTCAGCTGGACTCAGACCGGGGCTGCTGTGACAAAGAAACGATCCCCTGCAAGCGCCCAAAGGCGCCGGCTGCAGGGCTGAGAACCCGACCCAGCGCAGCGGCCTGCAGGCGCGTGACGGGCACCTTCTTTGGGGGCCTCTTTGATTCACACCAGCACAGCAGGGCAAGGGCGGGGGGAATACGGTTGGTCCCTTGCCTGCAGCGCACCTGGCAGCCCCGGTTCTGGAGGTTAGCGGTCCCTGGGAGGAACCTCCTGTTTCCCTCCCATGCCCAGGCAGGGCCCCAGTGACAGCACTTTGGGGCCGGGATGGGACGTCCCACCGATGCGGGGACAATCTGTAGGACTGGCCCTCACACGGTTTCCTTATAGATTCCTAGTGTTTAAGGCTAGATGAGATTGTCAGATCATCAGCGTCTCGATCACGGGCCAGCACAGTCACTCAGTTAACCCGGTGCAGCATGTTCGACTGACGCATCTTCCAGCCAAGCTGGACTGGAGACATCCCCTCCCCGGGACAACAGTCCCAAGGGTTCATTACCCGCCCCGCTACGCATCTGGGCTTTAATGCTCACAGGAACAGGCCTGGGGTCAGCTTCCAGCTGCTGGGTCTCGCTGGGCCTTTCTGCACTTGGTTACAGAGCCAACAAAACTGGGATTTCCTCTGAACTACGCAGGGATCCCATCCCCCCTGCCTCAGATGGCAGCCACCTCTGGGGGGGTGATCTACTGCAGCTACACACAGGTAAGAGTGCAGGACAGGAAGTGAAAGAGAATCCACTTCCCAGCTGATGCTGACGATGTTTTCTTATGCTTTCCCTTCTACCCCCAACGTGTCTTGTCTTTCATGGACTCCAAGGCCACAAAGGGACCCCTGTGATCACTTAGTCCTGGATAAGATAGGCCCTGGGACTCTCCTGAAATAATTCGTTTGAATAGCTAAAGCTGCTCTTTTAGAAAACCCACCGATCAATCTTGAGTTAAAACCCACCAGTGAAGAAACGAAGAAACCCACCACAGCTGGGGTAAGTTGTCCCAAAGGTTAATTCCCATTGCTGTAAAAACGGACACCTTATTTCCAGTCTGAATTTGTCTAGCTTCAACTGCCAGCTGGTGGAGCGTGTTAGACCTTTGTCCGCTACACAGGAAAGCCTGTGGCGTCATCAAGTGCTTGTTGCCCATGCAAGCACTTGTAGACTTAGCATTAGGGCTTGCCCACACACTGGTTATAGCAGCTGGTACAGTTACTGCTAGAATTCGCTGCGCAGACACTTTTATTCTGGAGGAAAAGAGGAGGTTTTCTGGTTTAGCTTTTCCCCCTTCCAAAGGGACAAAACTAAACCAATACAGGTCCCTCTCACACCGAATAAGGCCAGGTCTACGCTTGGAAAACTATGCCCATATAGCTACACCAGCGAGGCACATCCCGCGTGGACGCAGCTTATGCTGGCAAAACCAAGCTTCACAGCGATGGGGTCACTCCAGCTCCGAGACTGAAACTGGCTATCTGGGCGAAAGCGCAGTTGTGCTGGCATAACTGGGTCTAAACTGGGGCTTACGTTCCCAGCCCTGCTGCTTACTTGCTGGGGAGGCTGCATGTAACCCTGCGGCTGCAGGACCTGCTGCGTGGTAGCCGTGTGTCCCGAGGTGGAGTAGTTGGAGGCGGGGACGGGCTGCCCTGGGGATGCCATGATGAATCCGGGCTGCTGGGAGATGAGGGGTGGCTGGAAGATGGATGAGGACGGGTCCGGCGCTTCCGTGGAGCCCTGGCGGCTGAGGCTGATCTGCCCAAAGGGGGTGCTGAGCTCATCAGCCTGTGGTTAGGGGGAGAAGAAGGACAAGGCATGGGCAATGGTGTCTCTGGGCCACTCCAACAGCGAGAACGAGAAGCTGCCCCCCCGGCGAGTCCCACTAAGAGCTGCCTCACGAACGCGGCACTTGGGGAGCTCACGTTGGCATGGCCGGGAAACACCCATCGGGGCTGGATGCAAACAGCTGCAGCTCAACGGACACATGGGTCTGTGTCAGGGTGGGGGGGATGGAGGGGCCCAGGGCAAGCGCCAGAGCATGGGATGGAGAGTCACTAAACAGCAGGTAACGTAAGTCTCCCCCGCACCCTCCCAGCCCAGCCGGCCTTTCCCCGGCCTTAACTCCCCATGTTCTGACACCCTCAGTGACCCCCCTCCGCATTTCACCCCGGCAGTCACGGCCCCCTCCACTCTGCAGAGCCAAAGGGGCAGCTGGTGCCCAGCCGGCTGCTGCTGTTCACAACCTGTAATGCTCCCCCTGGAGCTGGTCCCTGCTGAGCACCTGCATGGACCAACAGGGACAGGGCTGGAGCCAGGGGGACGGAGGTGATCGGACACGGGTTCTACGCGCCTTGCACAGGGCCCTCCTGGGGTCAAAGCGGTTACAGGCAGCACCTGCGGGAATCTGGACCCCTGGCGTTTGCAAAATGAATCCCAAATGCTGGTGCAGCCCCCGCACATCCTGTTTCCCTTGCTGTCAGCCCCCATCCGGTCACTGCTGCGTAAAAGAGTGCGTCCCCCACAGCACATGGGGCTTTGTGTTTTCTAGGAGGCCCTGAGAGATAACTGAAGGGAACAAATGGGTCCCAGATCCCGGCGTTTCTCCTGGCGCATTTTACACAAGCCACCCAACCAGCGCCAGAGCCACTGGGGCTGCTGCCTTCACCCCACAGTGGCAGGGGGCCCTCAGCCAACCTGCCCTGGCGTTAGCCCCTTCCCGGAGCGCCGGGCACCACAGAAGGCAGGACAGGCTGGGCTAGCAAAGCGACACACACACGACACGCACAGGACACGGACACGGGCGAGAACAGGAAACAGGTTATACCATGTTGTACTGCTGGGGCGGAGAGACAGGCAGGAGGACTTGGGGACAGGAACTTGGAGAATATTGAACAGGCTGCAGAGCTGGGACCGGCTGAGACCAGCAGAGAAGGGGAGAGAAGAGAAGGGGAGAGGGGGAGAAAGAGGGAAGGGCGAGGTTAGTCATCCAAACACACACCAGCGCGCTGAGGAGGCAGATGCGGCTGTGGAGAGCTACACGTGTTCCTATCACCTTGAAAAACAACGGATGCT
The DNA here is from genome assembly GCA_007922155.1 of Mesoclemmys tuberculata. Classification (NCBI taxonomy): domain Eukaryota; kingdom Metazoa; phylum Chordata; order Testudines; family Chelidae; genus Mesoclemmys; species Mesoclemmys tuberculata. Next base: position 2,845,579 of record ML675652.1, read on the forward strand.
TTAGGGAGCTGGGGAGGCCTGTCTCTGCACGGGTGGGAAAGGGGGGGGCGGCTCTCGCCCCCTCACACAAGCGGGGATGTTTTCTGCACCCTCTCCGGGTGCCCTGGGACAGCTGTGCATCATTACGTGTGCCTCTCATCCCACCCGTTGGGTTCCCCACGCTGCCCCAGAGTCACCCCCAAGGGCAGCCTCTGGCTCCATTTCAGCCCTTCCCAGCCACGGTGCCTTTCGGTGACTGTTTAGCTGCCCGACGGCTCTTGGACTTGGGCAGAGTTTTCCCGTCTCCAACCGCACCAGCCTTTCTGCCGCTCAATGCTGCCAGCTCCTTCTAACCCATCCTGCCGGGGGTTGGGCTCCCCAATGTCACGAGATCAGCTACAAACCCACGAGATTTTAACCAATGGGGAGTGTCAGGTTCTTCCCGTTCACCTCCTGGTTCCATGCTCTGCGGGGCCAAGAGTCTCCCGTAATCACAGGACTCCAGGAGCTGCGGCTTTAGGAGAAACACCAAGATGCGCAACGCTGCCAAATTCACCTCCAAAGCCTCCGGCCACACCCTGTGGCTCACGCCCCAACTCCTCACCAGATCCCGGACAAAGCAACAGGGGAATCCACCACCATGGGGGGAACCACCGGCCAGTCTGGGGGGCTGGCTGCAGCAAGCCTCCCCCAAGCTTTGGGTTCAGTGCCCTGCGGTCACTGCCGACCCACGCCACGTCTGCTGCCTTCCATTCAGTTGTGTCCCTCTTTCTGCCTGGCAGGTAGGACTGCTCTGAACTCCAGACTGACAACCACACGCCCCCCCAGCTCCCGTGAGTTAGCGCCGCTGTTATGGGGGGGGGGAAGCGGTGGCTGAAGCTGCCACCCCCCAACGCGCAGACAACCTCTCGCTGACAAGCCTTGGGTCAGCGACTCCTCCTAGACAAGAGCAGGGTGAGCAGGACGCTGGACGCACAGACAGCTCAAGCCTTGCCTACACCCTCGTATGGGGATTTTGGGCGCTAACTGTCTGGAGGAGGCTGTAAGCCTGGGCTGCGCCTGGGCTGCGCACGCACCACCCGCTCTTTTCTGATTCAATCTGGGTGTCTACACGGCTAGGACTGTGCATGGACGGGCGCACAGTGTTCTGGACAGGTATCCCATGGCGCTCTGCTTCACCGCTGAACTCTGCGCATCTGGGACTCTTCTTGCTGTGCCTTGGGGGACATGGCGCAGGGGCTGGAGCGCTGGGATCTGTGGTCAGCTGGCAATTCAGTGACAGCAAAGGGCTGCCGGGCGCGTTAGTCTTGCTGGCCGTGGGCTGGGTTTCACCAGGTCCCAGACGCGGGCAATGCCCCGAGCCCCACGACACGGCGCCCACCAGCGCAGGCTGTGTTTATGCCAGCTTGCTCAGCACCACAATCGGAGATTCATGGACTTTTAGGTCAGGACGGACCATCTAGTCAAGCCTCCTGCACGTTGCAGGCCATGGTACCCCCCACCCGTGATGGACCCGTCGCCTCTGGCTGAGTTTCAAGACTTCAAATGACAGAGAATCCACCATTTACACTCATTTAAACCTGCAAGCAACCCACGCTCCAGGCTGGAGAGGAAGGTGAACCCCCCCCCCCAAGGTCTCTGCCAATCTGACCCAGGGGAAAATTCCTTCCCAACCCCAAACCTGGCGATCAGTTAGTTCCTGACCATGTGGGCGAGACACCAGGAAAGAATTCTTGTAGTGACTCCGCGTCTCGTTTCTGGCTGTGGAAGATATCTGCTGCTAATAGCTGCAGATCGGCAACCTGGCATTGGAGGCAGTCTCATCAGACCGTCCCCTCCGTAGATTTATCCAGCTCAGTCTTGAAGCCAGTTTGGTTTTTTGCCCCCACTGCTCCCTTTGAAAGGCTGTTCCAGGACGTCACTCCTCTGCAGGTTAGAAACCTTCGCCTCATTTCAAGCCTAAACTCGTTGGTGGCCAGTTTACAGCCATTTGATCTGGTCTTACGAGCAGCTTCCAGCTCGTGCCCTCCTGCCGCTGCCCTGTCCACTTGCTCTTCAGAAATCAGCATTACCAACCCATGTGGGCACAGAGAGGTCTCAGCGATCCAGGGCTGGGGGGGGTTGTTCTAGAACATAACTAGAACTGCACCCACCTCCCAGTGGAACCCGGCGTGTCTCTAACGAGGCATTCGCAGGACCCTGACCCTCAAACCAACCAGTCTCATCAGCCAGGGAGTCCCTTTCCGTCCCTAGTTGCCCTGTCTGCCCTTCCCCAGCAGCCCTGGCAAGAAAGGCTGGCGTTAATACACTGAAACTTGCTGCGGTGCCTGCAGGGAATTGGAGCAGGCTCCCTGGGCTGACACAGGACCACGCAGGTTACCAGGGGCCCCGTCCTGGATTTTAGCTGGGTGAAAAGGCAAATGTTCAGGTCCAGGAAAGGAGCTTCCCACACCCACCTGTCACTAAACTTTGCCCATGGTGGATGTGGTCCCAAGAGAAGCTAGGGCTCCCCTGCTGCTAAGCAGATCCCGGTTACTTTATCTCAGTGTCCAGTCGCTGCTTTGCTACATCCCGCCATTCTGCGGAGGTAGGGCCCTAGGCTGGGGATTCGGGGACCTATGTCCCTTTGGAAGGCAAACCTGTGCGCCCAATCTGGGGGGCTGGGTCCCCAGGCCGAACCAACAGCGCAGGCTGCCTTCCCCTGCCGGCGCCCCCGCCCTGCTGGGTGGGAAGGGCTTCGTTAGCAGACGCCTTGCACAGCTCCAAACTACAACGCAGGGAGGCAAGTGCAACCGTGCAGGGGGCAGGAAAGGGAGGGGGGCAACCCCCCCAAAACATCTGCAAGCAGGAGACGGCAGCCAACCCCAGTTCTCTGTCTGGAGAGCCAGGGGAGGGAAGGGGGGGAGGGAAGGCTGAGGCTCCAAGCGCTAATGCTGTTCCACTTCCAGTGTCAGGAGGGAGGGGTCGGGGGGCACAGGGCTGAGACTCACCGGCGAGATCATGTGGTTACCCATCGCCGGCTGCTGCTGGGGCGCAGGTGCAAGTGCCTGCTGCGGCTGCGGCTGCACGGTGCATGGCAAGAAGCTCCCTCGGCCAGGCTGAGACGAGGAGACTTGGCTGCATGCTTCCGGGGCTCCTAGCGACAAGCCTTTAACAGGGAAACAAGAGGCAGCCTTGGTACCTGGGAGGTGGAGCTTGAGCAGGGCTGGCTCGGTTCCCCTCCCACCCCCTTCGGCTTCCCCCAGGCTCGTGCACCTGTATAAAGGAATCGTGTCTATGTCCGCTCAAGTGCAGCACTTACAAGTTGCATGAAAAATGGCGCGTTCCCTGCCCCCGTGGGTCTGTTCGCGGCAGGGATCCTGTATTACACGGCTGTGAAGCGCCTGGCACACTGGGGGGAGCTAATGTTCAATATTTTGCTCTGCTTGGCTATCAGAATCTGGTGCAATTCCCCAACTCTCCAGTTCCTACTGGCCAACACGGTGTGCCAGGAGCCAGCTCCTTTACTGTGCCCCTAAATCGCTAGGGCAAGGAGCAGGGTAAGCAGGAACAACCTCTGATGGCGGGAGGTCTCCACAGCACCACGGGGTCACTACGGAAAAAGCAGCAATTTGATGTGTTCGTTCCGTTTGGTGGAATAAAATATTAAACATGGGGAACGTTCCCCCATCCAATGTAAACTGGGTCAGAAGGGGCGCCAGCAGGAAGGTGCTGTGGAGAACTGCCCAGGTGCTGGCAGAAAGGGGAAGAGGGAAGGTAATCTCCTTTACAAAGAAGGAACGAATGGGCACTCATCAGAAAGGACCCAGAGGCGAGGGAAGTGAGGGGTGGACAAAGGGACACCGTCCATGGAGCTCTGCTGCAGCCCAGCTCTAAACAGGGCAAACGCATGGCTGGCGGAAAGGGACCCATTCTGCAGACGCAGGAAGCAGCGCCGGGGGGGGGGGGAGGGGGGAGACACGACGACATGCAGCCACAGAAGTTAACAATCTCCCCTTCTGCATATTTTCCTGACTTAAAAAATAGCAAGTTTGCAGAGCCATTGCCTAAGCCCTGCCTGGGCCTAGCAGAGCCCCTAATTTGTCAAGAGCAGGTTTGGAGAAGGTTGGTTTCTTCAACTGCAAGTTACCTTTTTCAGAGCCAAACCAACCAAGTCAAAGCGCTTCACTCTTCGGTAGCCAAGGCATAAAGTCTGAATCCAAAGGAGACCACGCACCCAAGAGACAGCAGCGAGAAAGGGTAGAAAGAGACCCCTTGCCGCGCCGCTATTACAGTTTGGGCTGTGATCTGGTTTGAAACCAGAGTCAGTTTGGGACTGTTCCCCACGGCGAAGGGGTTGAAAACTGTTATGCATCTGCACCGTTACGCCCCTGGCCAGGGTGAGCCCATGCTGAGCAGGACAGAGAGGTCGCTCTAAGCCTGCCCGACATCAGCAGCACCGCAGCTCTCTCAGGCTGGACATGCACGAGCTGGTCAGCCAGGCCGGGAAGGACACGGCAGTGGGAGACTTGTGCTTCTAGACCCCTTGGGTGCGTCTGTGTTAGGTGGCAGCATATGATCCTGCGGTTAGGCTAATTATCAGCTCCTTGCCCCAGAGAGCAAGAAAAGAGCCAGAGGGTTTGTCTTGACCGGGCTAGGCACCCTCCTAGGAGCGCAAAGTCGCCGGCGGTAGGTGCCACGGGATGGGAGTGTGGCACAGCAGGGAACGCACATGCTCCTGGGCCAGGAGCCCACAGTTTAAGTCCTCGCAGGGTGACACGTTAATTAAGGTCCCTAGTGTCCGGTCGCTGCCCCATGGGGAGTTAAGATCCCCTGGGGGGTTTCCTGAGGGATTAGGTAAGAACTCTGCCTAGGTATTTAATATTGGGGTACCCAAACCCCTGACAAGAAAAGGTGTGTGTGGGGGGGTCCCTATATTTGAAAGCCCTGGCCTACGGCAGGGGGCTGCTCGGTGCTTTGGGACATTGCCTCGGCTAGCGCGAGGCACTATGGGCAAAGCTGCGGCCGATGGGAGATGCGGCCAGGCAGCTTGCAAACTGGTCAGAAAAAGGCAGCAGCTCAGCTATGGCTCTTGAAACAGGGCCGGAGCATCATGGGCTGTGGCGTCCCCCTCCCACCCCTCGCTCTTGCATGACGCCTGCCCCGTGTGCTGGGCCCGGTGGGGGCCGGGGTCAGGGCCACGGCTCTGGCGAAGCGGTACCTGGCCTGGACGGCCGGCTGGCATTGCCTCCTTTGCTGCCCCCAATGCTGTCCCCTCGCGTCAGGATGGAGATGCCGCTGAAGCTGCTGGCTTTCGTGACTGGCGGCCGCAGGTTGCGGATGGAGCTGTCTGAATCCGTGCTGCTCCAGGGCCGGGGCTCCAGGGACTTCAGCTCGCTCTCGGTGCTGCTCTGCCGGCTGCCCGAGGCCCGGTTCACACCGTCCCGGTTACCCCTGCAGAGACCACAGCGGTTACCTGGCCACTCCCGGCACTGGGCAGCGGGGAGCAGCCGGACTTGAGCGTCTCATCAGAGCAGACAGGAGAGCGAGTGGCTACAGAGCTGCGGCGCCCCAGCGCCAGGCACGTGAGCATGGCGGCGAATGAGAGGCACGGGCTGCTGGAGCCCACACAGAGCGATGGCCTCTCGCACAGCTGCTTGGAAACTAAATCCCGTGAGCCCCCCGAGCTCCTAACCAGCCTCGAGCCAGGCTGGGAGCCGGACCGAGCTGGCTACGATTGATTGCTGGCTTCTAGCAGTTTTCCCTGGCCAGAGATCCATGGCTCAGGATAAACTCGTCCCCACAGCAGGAGCTTAAGGGAACGTCTACATGGCAGCGGTGGGCGAGCCCAGCCCGGGCAGACAGACTCACGCTGGACCCCTAAAAAAGCCTGTGTGGATGCTGTGGCCCTGGTGGAGGCTTGGGTTAAACCACCCAAGCTCAAGGCCCCCACTACCCATGGGGGGGTGAGCTTGGGGGGGCTATCTTTAGCACGCTGGGGGAGCACTGCTGCCGTGTAGACACCACCAAGGTGCATTTAATCAAAGCTCCCAGACAAAAATGAAGACCCTCCCCAAGACAGAGACACTGGTCTAACCCCTGCAGGATCCGCTCCTGCTTACACTAACACCCAGCCCGCTTACGGCCCCTTTATCCTGCGGCAGTGCACGCTACGGTGTCTTAGTGCAACAGGGGACTGGGGGCCCCTGGACTTCGCCGCCGGATCCTGTCGCACGACTCTACTCCGAGCGCGAGCAACGTCCTCCAGCCACAGCCGGATTTCCAATCTTAGCATCGACAAAACCCACCCCAAGCCCTGCTCACTAGGCCTGGCTTGGCTGCTAGCTCTGGCAGAGTACAGAGGAGCTGTCTGAATCCTCCACCTGGGTCGGGGCCGGACAGTTGTGAGGGTGTCCCAGCAGAGGAGGCCCATTAAACAATGGCAGCCGTAGCTTAGTGCAGCATGAGAGGCTTATTCTGCCCAATGCGGGGGGCTGGTGGACTTTGGAGGGACCCATGGCCAGTCCTCCCAACCCCAACGGAAGGGTCACCATGACGAAGGGCCTCATGAATTGGAGTGGCAGCGGAAACAGAAAAAAATCCCAGGGAATTGTCAAAAAGCAAATGCCACCCAGCCAGGGAGACGTGTTGCGGGCTAGCCCCTAATGCTAACAGCTGAACTAACGGCCATCCCCTCTGCCTCTGGCCTGTCGCCCCTGAACCAAGCTGGAAAGAGGGGGATTGTGCAAATCCAAGAGGGCACCAGCTCCCCTGGCACGAATGATGCCACACAGTCAGGGCATGGGCTGGGCTGCCCTTTCTTTGGGAACTTCAGCCCCAGCAGAGGCTGGTGTTTTGGCTACGAAGACTCCAGTGCAGAGCCCGTGTTCTCTTTCCTGTTCCCAGCTGTGGGGCGATAACGCCTGCTGCACACAACCCGCTGCCGCAAGAGGCCACCACGGCGCCACTCGACGGGTGAGCTCGGCATTCTTTGCCTGAGAGGCCCTGTGGACCGAGCCGGGTGCTGCGTGACAGCGTGTGACAGAATGGCCAAGCCCCCAGCGCTGGGTCAGTTCAGCTTCCTGCAGACAAGCGGCATGGGGACTGAGGGGGCCCTGAAGGTCTGGGCCCTTTAGAAGTGTCATACCCCTCTCTGAAAAGCCACTGCCACGAGTAGGGCTCACACCTGCCACTGTCCCAGGGCAGGGAGCGGGTTCGGATGGGCCGCACAGACTCAGCCTTTGACTAGAGGCCCCCTCCAGCTTCTGAGGAAAGCATGAGCGAAGGCAGCTCTGCTTTTGCCTAGGCCAGCGTCTCCCAAACGTTCCAAGTTCACTTCCCCCCTTCTTAAAAAATGGTGAACTGAGCCAGCAGTGCACGAAGCTCCCACACCACAGGCTGGGAACCCCAGGCCCAGCTTGTCTGCTCTGCAGGTGCACAAAAACCTGCCGTGTCCCGGGCTGATAACCTGGGACCGTTCCTCAGAAGGAATCAAAAGAAAATGCTGCTTAAATTGACTCCCCTGGCCCACTGCGGTGACCCCTGGGTGAAGTAGACACTGGGGAATCTTTACTGCCATGGTTAATTAATGCAAACATCCTGATCCAAGACTAGACACAGATACATGTGTGATGAGATGCTCATTTGATCCCTGTTTAGACAGCTGGGGTTTATCACCCTGAGAACGCGGGTGTCAGAGGCAGGCGGGACCACGTGGCTTGTGAAGCGTAACAAGCCTACGATCCGTTCGCCTCCCCTCCCTCCCCCATGACCCTTCACCCCCGGGGTTGGAATGAATCAGCAAAAATGACTCCATGGCAATTTCGTCTGGGAGGGGAGAAAAACTGATGTTGCAAAAGACACTGCTCAAAGGACTCCACAAACAGCCATGCATGGGACGAGCTCGCTCTGCGGAACAACGGATGCAAGAAACCACACAGAGGTACCTAAAAATCTGCCTCCTTTTGTGAGAGCTAGAAGAAAAGCCTTCTTTGGAGAGTCTGTTGGTTAACATCAGAGAGAAGCATCGTTACAGGGTTACAGTCTTAGGAAAGCGACAGGGGGGGATGTGACACACTACATGGTACTAACCTGCTCTCGTTTAGATATCCGTTCTGGCCAGTCTAGTGGCAGGGTGGAGATGAGGAGGGGAAAAGAAAAGGGAAAATGACTCGTAAGGCAGCAGCATTGGTACATTACACACAAAGGGGGCTACACTGCGGAGGCTGGTCTGGTCTCGGGGATGGGGTCTGTGTCGCGCTCACGAGCTACTTTATTGCTTTCTACAGGAAGGCTCCCCAGACCTGGACAATGTGCACTTCTGTCTAGGTTCTTATTCCAGGCCCATCACCAGAGCATCAGCTGCTTTTTCTAGCTCCTTCCACCCCAAGATCTCTCAGCCCCTCGCTGATCTTAACCCACAACTGCCCCCAGCACTGAGTCAGGCAGTACTCGCCCTGTTCTACAAAGAGGCTAACGAGGCATGGAGAAAGGAAGGGACTCGCTCGCTGTCACACACAGACGAGACCCCAGGAGTCCTGCAGACACACTGCCTCTGCTCCAACCACTAGGCAATGGAGCCGTGCTTTCACAATCCCCACATGTTCTAGAACATCAACAGCTCCCCTCCAGCAGCGTCGTCAGAGTTCAGCATGTGGCTCCCATCCAGGCACAATCAGTTTTCCATGAACACCCCAGTCAACTTCCTACACTCTGGTCAGATGCTACCAAGGGCCGGGCTGTGGAGGCTACGTGGGCGTCTCCTGAGGGTCACTAGGCAATGACTCCCCCAGCAGCGCTGACCACCTCCCAAGGGCGCTGTATCCTGACCCTCCTCTTGGCCAGGAGCACAGCAGCTCCCAGCAGGGCTTGGGACAGGGGGAAGGCGTCTTTTCAGCGGTTCTGGGCCCCTCGGGGGAAGAAGGAAGCAGTAAAGCCTGTAGCTGGTGAGCCAGCCCAGATGCAGATAAGCATTTGGGACCGTCCCTAAGTCCAACACCTGGAAGCCTGCCCATAGCATGCCACCAACAGGCGCTGCTCAGCACAGCGAGCATCGCAGCAAAGCATCTGCACCCCGCGTCCCTCCTGTAACCTTCCCCCCCGGGAGCCTGGAGCGCTACCTGCCTTAGCTGTCCCTCCCTTAAAGACGCAGACACTCAGGTAGGTTCAGTACTCGTGGGAGGCTGCAGCGCTCATGTTCTGGATCAGGGAGGCTGCGTTAGAAATGGGGGCTGGGAGTTTTCAAAGGATGACTTGGGTACCCAGTTTGAGCTGGGAGGAAGGGGCCAGATTCCCAGAAGGCTGGTGCTCTGCCCTTTCTGAAAAGCAGGCCCCCTTCTGGTGTCCCTAGTGGAGCCCCTGGAATCACCAGCCGCTTTTAAAAAACATCTTGGCCCCCGTGTCTAACCTAGCGACACTGATCTAGCCTTCAGTGAGACGGCAAACCTGCTGCCGGATCGAACCCTCCGAGCCCACACTTCTAGTCACGGGCCAACGCTATAACAACAGGCTGGGGGGCCGAGGGACTCCAAAGCAAAAGCACCACGAGAAGGGGGAAGCTCAGGTAACATCTAGGCTTACCTCTCGCGCAAATATCCGCTCTCTGACCCTCTGATATTCCTCTTCTCTCTCTTCTATTGATTTGCTTCTCCTCCCATCCTGCAACGGGATTCTGATCTAGAGTGACAAGCAGAATTCAGCTGGTTAAATGCTTGCTCCCCACAGCCCGTGCGTAGCAGCAAGGGAAGGAGATGTGGGTCATTGCTACGGATGCAGCGAGAGGCGGCAGCTACGTCAGCAGAAGACACAGTGCTGTCCACACCGGCGCTTAGGTGGGTATAACTGTCTCCCGGGGGTGTGGATTATTTGTAACGTACGTTACACCGAAGCAACCTGTAGCGTAGACAAGACCCAGCTCTGCTTTGGACCAGCTGACTCGAGAGAGATGGGAGCTGAGGATGCCCCGTGGCTGGAAAGCATTCCTGGGAGATGCTCTGTTTCTAAGCACGTGTCTATGTAGCGGCTGGGAGGTGTAAAATTCCCTCTGCTCTGATCAAACTAGTGAGTTAAAAATAGCCAGGCAGCTGCAGTGGCCACGCCTACTCACGTGACACCTACCTGGGATCTTGGACAGAGGCTCATCCATCCTGACCGTGGCCACACCGCTTTTTAGAGCAGTCACTTGATCCAAACTAGCGCAGGTACATCTACCAGACCTGGAAATTACCCCTCCCAGGCGCAGGGCAGACATAGCCCTAAGTGGCTGGTGCCATAAGATCTGTCCTGTCCCATGGACAGGTAGAGCAACTTTGCAAAATCCAAACCATAAAAGTGCCTCCCCCACCTCCACACTGTTGCTTCGAGGAGGCCCCACAAGCAACCTAGCAGCAAGGCAGCATTGCACGAGCAGCTTAGTAGTAAGGCCAGATTGCTGCAGAGCGTCTGGGGATTTGCCTTCCACCCATGCCTCTCGCTCAGACCCACCTGATTATCGTCCCGGTCCATGCTGGCATCGTCTCGCTTTAGGATGAACCTCTGCGGGAAGTCCGCGTTCTTCTCGTCTTTGATGTGCTCCGAGAACCTCTGTTCAGGGCTGAAGGGAGGAAAGACACCCCGAGTAGGAGCAGGCCAAGGTGAATAAGAGCCTTCCCCGTTACTTTGCTGCCAGGCGGGGCTGGGGGGTTAGCCAGAGGAGGTCAGGGCAGAGGTTCTCGAGGCTGCAAGCCGCTGGGCAATGGGACTGCAGCTGGAGAATTGGCCAGTCAAGGCAGCACCAGGACTGGCTGAGGCTCTAATAAATTCAAGAAAGGGGAAAGCTCCCACCCACATCGGAGGCCTGGTGCAATTTGGCATGCCTACAGCACGGTGGAACATGCAAGGAATGCTTTGGGGCCAGGGTGGGGAGTGCAAGGAAAGGGAAGGGTGGGGGTGTTCCCGGCCCTCCCCACAGCCTGGGCTCTCCTTACATCCTTGTGTTACTGGTCTTGTTGATAATGACGGCTTTCCCGGTTTGGTCAACGTTATGGTCCATGCCGAAGTAGGCAGCTACCCTGTGCAAGAGCATCCTGTGATATGAGGTCATCTGAGGGAACTTCTTGAACTGATTGCTGGGGGGGAAGAGAACAGAGCCCCTGTACTCAGATTGCGTTTACAGAGACAAGATAATTCTGATGCAAACAGGTTTCAGCCCAGAAATGCATTTTCAGGACTCCAGCCCAGAAAAAGCAAGGCTCTGAGTTAGCAAAGCATTTAAGCACATGCTTACGTCTCAGTGACTTCACGCACCAAAGCAGGGACGGGATGACTCGCGGGCGTTGTCAGGACCCAAGGGAAGAAAGACCAGCTACGTGCCCCGGCCCTGATTCAGCCACCCACCTGCCTCAAATCCCATGCTCAATGACTTTGCCGGCTCGGGGTCTCAGGGTCAGAGGCTGGTTCCAATGGGATTCGTTCACCCTGATCTGCTTTGTGAAGCAATTGGAGATCCGTGGATGACAGGCTCTGAGAGGTCAGAACTATTCCAACAGGCCAAGTGAGGTGGGAGCGTCCCCTGGAAGGACGGGGCTCTTGAGGGCGCTGGGCAGGGAGTGCAAGGTGGGGACGACGGATTGAAAAGCACTCTGCTGTTCTGAGCTGCTGCTCACAGAAGACAGCAGAGGAGAGAAAACCCCTCAGAAACCCCTTATTTCAACATCTCAAGCCCCGTGTTTAGAGGAGTCTCTACCAAATCTGGAGCGTCTTTAACATCCGTCCTTCAAACAAGCAAAGTGGGCCGTGTCACGTCCAGCGTCTGCGAGAGACAGTTCAGGGCTCTCACTCGGACCTCCAGATGGGGCAGGACCCAACAGCAGCATAAGGTGCCTCTCGGGGCAAGAGGAAATGGGTCCTCATTGCCCCCCAGCGTCCCTGCTAACATGTCAGCCTCTGTGACACGGACATTGGGAACTGGACGGATTCCCAAACTCATTTCACACCATTGGTGTTTGGTCACTACTGACCCGGTCTGGGTTTGAACCAGCCACCAGGCAGTGAGAGGCTGTTTTCTCCAGCTGCAGGAACCATTCAGCCGCTAAGGACATTAAGAGAGAGATGGACCAGGGGTAGGGCACTAGCTTGGGACTCTAAAGGCATGTGCTCAATTCCCTGCTGCGCCACAAATGCCCCATGTGCCCCTGGGCGAGTAACAGGGTATGCCTTCAACTAACCTGGGAGTTACCCAACCCCTGCAGCATCCAGACAAACATCTGACCTGGGTCTGGAGGAGCTTCAAGCCCAGGCGAGCTACCCAGCGAGCTAGGTGGGTGGGTTAGAGTTGGGGTCTAGTTTAACTCTGCCTGGAACCCATGCCCTTTGCAATGAGGACCAGGCTAAGTCCTTCAAGTGTCAATCGTCCTCCAATGCCTTCACTCCCCGAGCCTCCCGCAGGGAGCCTCTCCCAGAGGACAGACACGTTACCCTGCAATTGATACAAGTGATGGGGAAAGAATCCTAGCGTCTCAGCACGAAGATAAGCCCCACGACCCACCCAAGCAAACGCAGAACAATGAGGACCCAGCAATGCGGGGAGAGCTGCGCAGTGCGGATGCTTGCATCCAGGTCAATTGTGCAGTGAAGACAGACCCGTAAGTCTCTCTGTGCCCATCTGTAAGACAGGGGTAACAGCCCGGCCCGCCCTACTGCCCAGGGCTGTGGGAAGATAAACAAATGTATTAAGTGCTCAGATACTGTGCAGCTCCCATTACCACAGTTGACAGATCGAGAAGGCTGTTTCCAAACAGTTCTCTCAGCAAATACGCTTGAGCCCTGTTCTCCTCCTCCTTGAGGAAGAGCACCTCCTACATCACACGTCACAAACCAGCTTCACTTCATGCCAGCTCTGCTGGCCACTTACTTGTTATCGCTAATAAATTCCAGAATCTCCTGTTCTAACTTTAGCAGCATCATTCGATCCCTGTCCAGAAAAAGTGGGGAGGAGGAGAAGAAAAAAAAAATCATCACATTTCGAAGAGGAGAGAAAAATGCAGCTTTCTTCAGTAGCTGTAGATTAACACCCCCACCACCTCTGAGAAACAGAAAACGCCTAGCATTAGCAAAGCTCAAAGCTATTAAACACAGTCTTCGACTCCACCCCCTAATAAGAATAAAAAATACATAATAAATTATTAATCGAGTTTTTCTGTCCAAGTAGATCTACTGCAGCATGACAACTGAGTTTCTTGGGCCATTTGATCTTTGTGCCACTGGTGGCCATTCTGAGACAAACACCAGCTTGTTATTTTTACATCTAACCAGTGCTCGGCATTCAGTCTGATATTGTTTCTCGCTGATATCGTGCAGGCGCTCTACAGACAGGTCTCTGACAGCTATTTAGAGGAGGGTTTGTAAGAGCAATTAAGGCTGCCTGCCTGTATTCAAACCAATTATTTTTCCCCTTTCAGTTCAAATCCATAATGCACAAGCATGTCTGTTTCACTAGGCTGCAGTAATGAAATTACTGCTCCTCTTGCCTGGATTTTTTATAACCTTCTACTCTGGACCAAGTCCCCCTGAACTCCCAGATATGAAACCCACCACCAGAAGGTTTGCAATATCAGTGGTGGTTGTGTTTTGTCTGCAGTCATGCAAGCTCTTGCATCTTCACTTAATCCTGGAGTGTAGAGACACCCAGCTAAGCAAGCACCAGTTAACAGCATCTTCCTCCCTCCGCTCAATCAATGGTGGTTTTACCATCTTGGGACCTACCTTGGATTTTTTTTCAGTGTATTTACTAAAAATTCATGCAAGTCTATTCCAGTGGAGTCTGTGTATTCTTGGCTGGAATCTAAAACAAACAACAACAAAACAGATTAAGGGAAGTGTCCTGCCTTTGTGCCCGGAGCGTATTTAGCACCTGACACGATGCAGTCCAGGACTGGGGCTTCAAAGTGCTATGAAAACAGTTATCCATAAACCAGGCTGCACCCACGGGAAAGTGATGAGGCTCCTAGACTGACACTCTAGGGCTCAAAATGACTGCCGGAGTGAGTGGGTACGAAGCCACTGGTGTCAATGGTGCTGCATCTTCTTACAGAGAGAGAATTTAACCCTACATTATCAATGTAAAAATTCTTACTGGTTTTGTGATTATGGCACCAGACCAAGATCCCGAACACCTGCGTTCAATTCCTGGCTCTGCCACACACTCCTTGCACGATTGTGAGCAAGTCACAGAATTGTTCTGTGCCTCAGTTTCCCTAATTGTAAAATGGAGGGGGTGATAGCTCCCTAAATACCCAGGGGTGCTGGGAGGAGAAAGACATTAATCCATGTCAGATGATGTGGCCACGGGGGTCCTACAAGAACCCACAAGACCCAGAATAAAAGAGTTTGCAAAGCATTCCAACCAACAATTAGAGAAGGGAACTGTTTCATTCTAAAAATCTCTAACGTTCAGACAAGTAAAAATCTTCATGTGAAACTTAAGGAGGCTGTCAGGAAATCTGCAAGAGCCACACGTTCTCAGTACCTCCCCCACCACACTGATGAACAGATCACCTTGGCCTAGGCCAATGCTAGCAGAATGCCCTCTTGTGCCCAGTCGTGGCTGTTTGGAAGCCTTCCATGGAATGACTTATGCATCCTCGACGTGAGGTTAGTGTAACACCAACTTCCTTTTTTTAAGTGGTGGGAGAACAGCAACAAATGGCATTCAACCTGCCCCAAAACAGCAGAGCTAGCACACGAGTCACTCTCAGCAGCAGAATTTCAGGTATGATTTGCTCTCTGGTTGCAAATTTTAAACATTGTTCTTTCAACCACTTTTATGTCCAGACATTTTTACAAAGGGATTCACATAAAGCCTCTGGGTTGGATGTCTCCCATCCCCCCTTTATAGCCCCATCTCAACTATTGAGTTTTGCAAAGAGAAACTGAAAGTAGAACTTCTCCAGTGGGGTTTTGTTTAGTTGGCTTTTGTAGTTGTATCATTCAAAAACCTCCAGGTCCCTAAGACCATAAAGGAAGCTGCATGTCACAGAGTCACAGAAATGTCGGGCTGGAAGGGACCTTGAGAGGTCATCTAGTGCAGCCGTTCGTGCTGAAGTAGGATTAACTGCACTGAAGCCATCCCGCACTGGGGTGTCTGGAAGGGCACGTTCCATTTTACAGAAATGCGCTCCCTTGAAAATGAAGTTATAATAAAAATCCAAAAGGACCGTGCCCATTAACAGAGATCAGCCTCATTACATTAATGACCCAGTCCCAGCTGTCAGAACCCAGGTAGCAGAAAGCAGGCAAGCACACTACAAAGACCCCTGACCTCTAGAAAGCATTTTCCTTGGCGCCTTCTCCTTGTTCTTGTCTTTTTCCTCTTTCTCAGACCCATCTTTTGTAGACTTCTCCTCTTCCTTGTCCGAGGGGCAGCTAACATGCAACTGAATAATGTCCTAGAAACAGGCAAACAGCACTTCATTGAGTTCAACACCCCAAACGTGTCCTGCGGCTCTTCGGATTCCATGCACAGTGGCCGGCGTGAGCATTGCCGGGAAACGTTCACTCGACAGCTAAGTCATGCCGTGCTCAGGGTCATGTTTAAGCTGTTAATTACAATGCCTCTGTATTTAAAGAGAATGACTTGTCTTTATCACCGAGCTAGTGAGAGTATAAATAGCAGGGTATTCGCAGCTGGATGCAAAGCAGCAATGGATTCACACGTGGCACAGCTCAGCTGTGTTTCTGCTGCCGCTACCCAGGCTACTGTGGCCACACTGCTATTTATACAAGCTAGTGCAAGTATGTGTACACGACCAGGGAATCACACCCCTAGCTTGCAGGGAAGATGTGGTCTAGGCAACTGAGTCATTACTGGAAGCGGTTCTCCACTGGACCAGCACTGAAAAAAGTGTAAGTGTTCATGTTTTCTGACCTGGCTAAATCTTGGCCTACCTGGGATTCCAACGGCCCATCCACAAAGGGGCTGGAGGATTCTTCACACACTGCCAGGCTCCTGACCAATTTGAGCTTTGAATTAGACTGAAACACAAAGAAATACTGCATGCATTTCAAGCTGACTTCGATGTGCAACTGAGCCACTCACTTCACCCTCGCCAATTCAACGGCTACCCTCCCAAGGACGTGATGGGGAACACGCAAATTCTCTTAGCATCAGTGACACGCGCAAAAGCAGAGATTTGTGGGTGTCAGGGCGACAAATTATTCTTTTCTAGAGACCTTAACTGAGATGGAACACACCACACTTGAGGTGAAAGGCTATTGTGCTAATCCCCCGTGCCACTTAGCCTCTGTGAGATTTCATGCCAACCACGCCGTTACACCGGCTTTCTCCATGGCAAGGCGGCACAGTAAATAACCTGCTCAGTGTTAAACCCTTAATAAGGGGCAACATGGAAAGTGACGACATTTTTTTGAAGCAGGAAGTGATGTTTCTGCTTTCCTTGGTTTCAAGTTTAAAGAAAAAAGCTTATAATGCTTCCAAACACTCAGTGAGTTGACTAGTTTTTTTGTGAGAAAGACCAAAACGCAGCACCCAGTCACACAATATCCTGGGGGGCTCCAGCTCTGGGGAGCAGGGCCCGAGTGAGCAGAGTCAATGTACTCTGCCCCACCAGGGGAGGGTGTCACCTGGGTGCCAGCTTTCCTGAGTGCCACATACATTCTCCAATTAAGGCCAGACGGGACCATTTGATCATATTGTCTGACCTCCACGTAGGGTATTAATAAAGAAAGAGGGGTGCTATTCTGCAGATAAAGTAACAGGGCTAGAATAGTGTTGTCCATTCTAAGGCCAGATGGGATCACTATGGTCATCTAGTCGAACCTCCTGTATAATGTGGCCATGGGACTTCCCTGAACGACAGCATCTTTTAGAAAAACATTCCATCTTTATTTAAAAATTGCCAGTGACGGAGAATCAGCCACGGCCCTTAGTAGGTTGTTCCAAGGGATCATTATCCTCGCAGCTAAAAATGCAAGCTTTATTTCCAGTCTGAATTGGTCTATCTTCAAATTCCAGCCACTGGATTTTGTTAGACCTTTGTCTCCTAAATATAAAGAGTGGCACAGGAAATGTAGATGAATATCATAGGTGACAGGCTGTCTTGTGCCATGATAGAGGAGGAAAAACTAGGTGTAACTAGATGGCGGTGAAAAGTTATTTTCCACTTGTATTTTTCACTCTTATTTAACTGGGTGAAAATTCACTTTCCCGCTGGGCCACTTAGTGAGTGAATTTTCTTAGCTGGGCAGAAAACAGATGCATGCAACTAAACAGCCACCACACCAACTACATTAGAAAAGTGAATTCCCTTCCGGAGTTTCATGGCCCTTGGACTCTATGGAGGGCACAGGCATAGCGTTCAGAGCACAGAGCAGCGCAGTGGCTTGTAAGGGGCCCACAGGCTGCAGCTCAGGGTGGGTCTGTTTGGTGTCCCTGTCCAAAGACAGAGCAAAACAAGCCAGCAACACGTCCCGATGTCTGCTGCACTTGGCTCCAGAAGGGAGGGGGGAGATTGCTGGGGAACTGGTTTGACGACTGTTTCCAGCAGCTCTAACTGGCGGAAGCAGATGGTGGCGTTCTGGGCTCTGTGTGTCCTCGAGGAGCCTCAGCGCTGCAGCACAAGCCGCAGAAGGCAGGTGGAGGGGTGCCCAAGGTCTCATACCTTGGCTCTTTTTCTGGCGTGTCCATGATTTGAAGTCCGCCTCTGTGAAGAGAGGAAAGAGAAAGTGCGAGTTTTAATCTGAATCTACGCCACGCTGTATAAACCGGTTTGCTGCAGTGAAACACTACAAGGCCACCTGAACGCCACCGCGTCTGCGGTACGTCCCAGGCCAAACCGCTCTGGTGGCGACGGAAGCAAGTGGATCCAAAAAGAGACAGCCCAGATGGCAGCCCACAGTTACCTGTTATCCCCGAAGAGGCAACCCTTCGCAGAGGAATCACCGCACTGGCTGAGACTAGCGCAGTGCCCCCATCTCTGCCAGTGCATGGCACCCGGTGTTTCAGAGGAAGGTACAAGAAACCCAAAGTAGCAGATGTGGGATAATCTGCCTCCCCTTTAGGTCTAATCCTGGTCTCTAATAATTAGAGATAATTTTAAACCCTGAAGCACAAGAATGGATCCCCTCTTCCCAAATGTGTCATTAATTATAAAGCCAATCGAAACCATGACAGCTCTTTGGGATCTGGTTAGAACTTATCAGGAGGCCTGTGACGAGATCCCAAAAAGAGCATGAAACGAAACGTCATCAATCCAGCCCAGCTGCGGCCCCCTCCTTGCCCCCACCCCGGAGTCTGAAACTTGCACAAGGCAGATGTTTAGCACAGCTCTTGCTAGCACCCCAGGAGCAGAACAACTTTGCTGCTGAGAGATGATTTAATGACGTATCGCACAGCTAGATGAGCGTATAATAATGATTGACTACGGTATTGTAGTCATGTTGGCCCCGGGAGATGTAAGAGATAAGGGAGGGGAAGTAATTTTTTTTATTGAACCTATAAAAGATATCACCTCTCCCACCTGGTCTTCCCAGTATAAGAATGAAATATTATTTACTCGCTAGGGGGAGCAGGTATGCACATGTGATGGGGCAGGCTAGAGTGGAAACACACCCGTCCTTTATCTCTCACCCTGGACATGCTCCACAAACGTGAAGTCCAGCCGTAGCAGGTTCAGAATCTGCCTTCCAGGCCGGAGAAAGCACTATGAGCTAACTTCCGAACCTGCCACTTTAGTCACAGCATCACTCTCTGAGGCTTAACGCTCGTGCCAGCAGGGAGGTGGGGAGAAGAGAGGTACAAGAAGTGGATGTTAAAATCTCCCCGTCCTACGCACGGCAAAGATCCCAGCAAGTGCACAGACCGATTCATTGGTGAAACGACACAAGTCTGAGAAGCTGGAGAGAGGATTCCGGCCCTAACTCCGATGCAGTTGAAAGCACTCACTAACCCAGATGTTCAGCTGGGGAAGCACCGCCTAACTCTGCATGAGAAGTTTTCCTTTCTAGAAGAGCTTATCTTGGGGTAACAACCTGAACCTCCTATAAAAGTCTACGCCTCGCACTCTGCTTCGGCAGCACCCTGCTTCTGTCTGATGCAAGCTTGAAGGAGAACAGCTGCAGAGCGATAAGAAGGTTGCAGGCCATGGGCACACAGAGAGGTGGAGTCCAGCAAATGCTATCAAAGCCACTCCCAGCCTCAGGAGACAGACCATGGGGTAACTTTGCTGCATTCTCCAGAGAGGGATCACTTAGTGCTACCTTACTTCACCCACACCCTCTTCACTGAAGCAAGGGACCGCTTGGGCTTTGAAGAGGACTCAGTCCTTTGGGTCCCCTACGGACCTAATGCAGGTTTCGCTCTGCTGGCTGGCACGGCAAGGAGGCGAGTCTGGGGTCTCATGCAGACCTGAATGGTCTGGGCTCTGTGGTGGCACCTTTTGGTGTATGCCGTGCATGCGTATTCTCTGGTGGCGCGCCTGTTCCACTCTCTGTTTAGCAGCAAGGGCAGTAGTTAGGATCAAGTCTGCCCTGTCCTTGGGCTTTTGCTCTGTTCTATGGAGAGAGAGAGACGCTGAATCCAAAAATAATCGCGAAAACCCTGCATATCAGATAGAAATGTGCAAATGATGACTCAGGAGCAGCTGCTGGGGAGGGAGAGGCTGGGAAATCTCAGAGAAGGGTCTTCATCCAGGCTGGCCCAGTCTTCCAGAGCATCACAAGGGGTGGCACGAAATACAGTGCCCAAAAACTCTGCAGGACCAAGGTCTTTATGGGGCAAGAAGAACAAGGCTTCAGGAGGCCAGACATTGTCTCGTCGTTTCCTTGTACTCCCCCATCTGTCTGTGTCCATCCGTTGTCTCTTGTCTGACATGTAGACTGTCAGCTCTTTGGGGCAGGGACCGTCTTTTGTTCTGTTTGTACAGCACCTTGCACAGTGGAGTCTTGGTCCATGACTGGGGCTCCTAAGGCCACTGATACATATAATAAATCAGAATGGCAGCACAAGGGGGCGCACAGGCCAGGTTTGCAGTAGAGATTCACTTACCATGAGCCTTTTCAGTGAAGCCAGAGAAGCCAGGTGCCTTTCACCATCTACCAAGGACACATTCCTTTAAGAAAAGTTTCCGTAGAGCCCTCGTCGCCAGTAGCAGCCTCGGCACTTCTACAGCCGTGTCACGGGGGGACGTCTCCCTGCTTTACAGACCTGTAGGAAGCCACACAACCCTCCTGGAAAGTCGTCAGGCAACACCACCACCTCCACTCCAGTCCTGGGCCCACCGAGGGGAGGTTCAGAGCGCTTTCAGTCAGATCATGCTGCCCTCTGCAAATCTGCCCTCAGATGGTCTCACCAGCACACACTGCTCTGGTCACCGGCCTCCCTTCCACATGGGGATATTTTATTTGACCGTTTTAATTTTGCTCTCTTAAAGTCAGCTGCAGATGAGGCTGCTCTCTGCAGTACCCTCCAGCGATCTAAAGCAGCAGACGTTCTCCCCGCCACAGGCTTGAGGAGCAGCAAGGCGATGAGGTCTCGTAAAGAAGCCTGCCATCTGGCTGGCAGTGGGGGCTTCCAAGTCGCAGGAGCTGATGGAGCCCTCTCTGTTGCGACAGCTCCTGGAGGCAGAAACTTGCAGCGTGAGCGTCTCCATTCGGCAAACGCCACCTGACGCAGGCTGATGGGTTCGTCTCCATGTCTGAAGCGCAGTTGGGTTGGCAGAGCCTGCTCGTAGACAGCACCTCTCTGCACCTTGCCACGTAGTACAAAGCACAGCTCGGCAGGACGGGACGG
Source organism: Mesoclemmys tuberculata (assembly GCA_007922155.1). Taxonomy (NCBI): domain Eukaryota; kingdom Metazoa; phylum Chordata; order Testudines; family Chelidae; genus Mesoclemmys; species Mesoclemmys tuberculata. The sequence continues at coordinate 2,866,319 of ML675652.1, forward strand.
CTCAGTCAGGCCGCTGGAGTGGATAGGGAGCTGCGCTGAGTTAAAGAAACTGCCAGGCGGAGCGGGGACTTTTCCTGAATGCGCAAGATGGCCAAATTCCCTTAAAAATGAGCTGGCAGGGAGAAGTCACAGGAGAGACCCCGCTCTGCAGGGAGCTGTGTCCTCTCAGCCAAAGTCGAAGCCTAGGAAAGCTGACAACGAGCAAACATGCTAAATCCAAAGGTGAAGGGAATGGTGAAAGGCGAGGAGCATCTGACACTCCCTGTCCACAGACCCACCCTGTCTGCAAAATTCCAGCTTCGAATTGGGGGGGCGATCATACCGCGAGGGCTGAGCCCATCAGAGGTGTCACAACTCCACTCCCCTGGGCAACTATGTCTAGTAGGACCGACTGTTACTGCCTTGCTGGATAAGGGGAAGCTATAAGGCCACAGGGAGCAGAGTGGCGAGAGGAACTGGAAGTTAGGACAGGTTTACTGGAAGGAGTGGGACAAGCCGAGGGCCAGGTGAGCTCTGAAACAGGTCCTAAGACAGGCGATGACTCAGCGGCGCACACTGCCTCAGAAATCCAGGGGAAATAAATCCCAGCGGCAGGGTGTCAATTACTGCTGCCTTGTTTGGAACTGGAAAAACCCCCGCCGGCTCCGTTCATCTTAAAATGGCAGAATCCTGGCGTATTTCTGAGCAGCAATGATGCCTGTATGCCGGTTTATTTAGGAAATCTAGCACCAGTCGCTGAATTCTAAGCATAGAACCGTGCATGGCATCGTCCCAAACACATTACAATCACAGCAACTCACATCCAGCAGCAGTAAGAGGAAGCACTGTAACGGGGAAATGACCACAAAGAGCCGTGTTTTGCACAGAGATGGATGCAACTTGAGCAAGGATCCATTTTTGGGTATTTCCACCCTTCCCCTTCCTTGCCAACCTCACGAGCCTGTTATGATAAAGCTGGGGCCTTTCTCAACTTGCTCTAGGCCAAAGTCCAGCCGGTTTCAGCATGGTCTGTATTTCAGTAGTGCCTGGGGACCACAACGGTGCTCAGGCCTCATGCTGCTAGGCACTGTGTGGGGCACACACGTTCCTGCCCCAAAGAGCTTGCAGTCTAAATAGACAAAACAGACAGAAACAGAGGCAGAGAGGGGAAGTAACTTGCCAAAGGTGTCACCCAGCTTGTTACTCCAGTGATTTCCACTAGCTGAAGATCTGGTCCCTCATTGAATCCCAGACTCACCCACTTCCTGCAAGAAGGTTGGCTTCTTAACAAAGAAAACCACAAGATGATAAAATTCAGCTCAAAACTTGGGTTTTTCCCTAAGGACTGCTCAGCCCACACACTAGATCCTCTCTGTCTCTCTACAGAGCCACTCCCTTTCCTTAGATCCACCTGGGTAGGGTAATGAACCTCCTGCCAGCAAAACCCACTTAACCTTTCCCAGCAGGATCTCCCCACCAACATCACCAGCCTTTGCAAAAGCATCAAATGGCTGGGGGGATGGGAGGGGGAGGTTGGTGGAGTGCAATGGGAACCGCCACAAATTGGGCCAGTTTACCAGAGATTCCTATTGCCTCTTGTAATGGTAACTTTGGGATGGGAGGATACAAAGTGCTCACCTGAGATTCCTGCCGTACGCTGGCCTCCTCCCCGTCCTTCTCCACCTCTTCCTTGCTCGGCGACCTGGATACAAATTTGTTCTTGTTCACAGATTCCTCCACCAGCTTTTTTTCCGACTCTTTCATTATTTCCAAGGTCTCTTGTGTCGTGTTGCTGCTAGACATCATCAGTGCAATGCAGTGTAGCGATGGGTACCTGTAGGGAGAGAAGAGATGGGGTAAAGCGAGATGGGGTAAAGCCAAGATGACAGGCGAGATCCAATTCAGAGCTTGGTCTCCAATTCCCTCCCAATCTGCCCTGGAGTAAAATGCCCACAGGGACATCCCTGCGTTGCTTCCCATACAGTCCCATTGTGCTGACAGCATCGCCAAGCCGGAAACTTGCAGACTGCTGGAGAGTGGAAGCTAGGGGGGTCTCTCTGTGACCCAAGAGCTGGAGGCAGGGTCAAATTAAGACAACCCAGGGCACTTTTAGGGGTCCTCCAAAATCGCACCCCATTCTGAGACACCTGCCCAGACATCCTGGCGCACCCCTCCATCGTGTATCAGCATCAGCAGGGGCTAGACACACAGCCGCTGTCTTCCAAACCGGTAAGGGACCTAATCCACCACCCCACAGCATACCCCACAGCATCATGGCCTCGTGGGCAGGGAGTGGGACACAGGAGACCTGGATTCAATTCCTGGCTCTGCCACTGGCCTGTTGGATACCTTGGACGAGTCACTTAAAAATCACTTGGTCTCCCTGTGCCTCAGCTTCCCCATCTGTAAAACATGGGCAATGATACTGACCTCCTTTGCAAATGCTTTGAGAGCGACAGACCAACAGAGCCCGGCGGGATTATCAGTGGTAATATATAGTCAGCTCTAGATTTCATTCCCCTGCCTGCTTAAACTTGCTCAAGAGATCAGTTCAGAAAGTCATCCGTGAACTTGCAACTTGGAAGAGACCAGAGGCAATACGGGCAGGGCCCCGCGTATTCCAAAGCCATGTCACCTTCCCTTTCCTGCAGAATTTGCTATAGACACTTCTGATTAACAACAGTTACTAGCCTATATGGTCGCAAAGAAACCCTCCCAAAGATGAACAGATTCTAAACCTGATGCAGTGACATCTACCTGAGACGGCAGACGGCCTGACGCAACAGCTCAGATGGAAGTGTGTAATGTGTCCAATCGTCAAAAGAGATATTTACTCAGAAACCAAATGACGACAAGTCAGGTCAACCTTGTTACATGTGTGGGTAATGAAACTTCACAGCAAGGGACTCAAATGGGCTTCTTCTAAACTTGGGGGCAGAATAAGTCACGCACGAAGGACCCCAGGGCTTCTGAACCAAGAGGAATTTATTGTGGCTGAATTTGCAGCATACAGCCTAATATCTGTCCTACAGATATACTGGAAGAGGACAGATAAATGTGAATGCTGGCTTAAAAGGCTCAGAACATGTCTGTACGGGGACTGAGACGGCTTGAATACAAAAAGCCTACATTTAAAACCTGAAGAAAAGCTCTGTGTAGCTCAAAAGGTGGTCTCTTTCACCAACAGAAGTTGGTCCAAGAAAAGATATTACCTCCCTCATCTTGTCTCTCTAATTTCCTAGGACTGACATGGCTACAGCGCCACAGCAAAAAGCTACAAAAATGTAAGCTTAGAAACTGGAAACACAGCTGACATTTGTCCACTGGTTTTAGTAATCGCTTTGGCAGAACATGGCTGAAAAAGAGTCAGAGACGACAAAGATTTATTGACTGTTGGCTCTGCATGGGAATTGATAATATTCACTGGCTAATTCAGCCTCATTCCACTTTAATTTGTAGCACGTGTTTCACTTTTATTGCAGCTACTGGCCTGGCAATACCAAACATTTAAATACAAATCACGAGTCTGAGTCCAGGAACAATTTCCGTGTCCCAAACCCGAGAGAGCGAGTGTTTTACTCCTGTTATCTATTTATGCAGGAGATGGGGAAGGTTCTAAATTAACACACTAATTCATCTTTCATTTCATAGTTACCCTGCCCCACTAAAGCCACAGCTACTGGTTCAAATTCATTCTGGGGGATACTGGGGAAAGGAATCTGGCCATCAGGACAATGGCCATTTTATTATACCCAGGCTCCCGCTAAGTTTGACACTGGGTGAAAATGCTAAAAGCTAACTGCTGATCCTTCTAGCAAATGCAGGCCAGAAACCCAGAGGCAAAGGATTCAGGAATTCATATGCAATGGAAGCTCTTTATGAATCATAGAAGTCTTGGTCTAGAGGGGACCTGAACACGTCATCTATCCAGTCCCCTGCACTCATGTCAGGACTACGTAATAAACAGACCTTTCCTAACAGGTATTAATCTAACGTTGTTCTTAAAAACCACCAAGGATGGAGGTACCACAACCTCCCTAGGCAATGTGTTCCAGTGTTTAACCACCCTGACAGTTAGGAAGATTTCTCTTATGTTCAAGCTAAACTTCCCTTGCCGCAATTAAGCCCATTGCTTCCTGTCATATCCTCAGAGGTTAAAGAGAACAATTTTTTGTCCACTTCCTTGTAACAAACTTTTATGTACTTGAAAACATACGTCCCCTCTCACTCTTTTCTTCACCAGCCTAAACAAACCCAATTTTTTTCAAGCTTCCCTCATAGGTCATGTTTTCTAGATCTTTCATCATTTTTATTGCTCTCCTCTGGACTTTCTCCAATTTGCCCTCATCTTTTCTGAAATGTGGCACCCAGAACTGGACACAGTTTTCTAGCTGAGGCCTAATCAGCAGAGTAGAGCAGAAGAATTACTTCTTGTGTCTTGCTTACAAGAATCCTGCTAATACATCCCAGAATGATGTTTGTTTTTTATTGCAGGTTTTTTTTTGGAAGGTACAGCATTAAATGCTGGCTTGTTCCACTTGGCATGGTTTCTAGGCAATTCCAAAAAAACCCTCCATGGCACTCCAAGGCAAGAAAGCCTCACGGGAACAGAGCCAAGCTCTCTGGCTGCACCCTAAGAACCAAAGTGGGCCACAAGTAACAAATGGCAAATGTGTTCAAATCAGATCCCTAGCCAGTTTCAATCTCGTCCTTGATTTGCGCCTGTGTCAGTTTCAGAATTGACACTGCTACATACTGGAGCAAAAGTGAAATGGCACGACCGAAAGTGGAGGGTGTTGAAAACCGTGCGCTATCATTTTACATTTCCAGGATCTTCCTGATCCTGCTTCGAGGCTCACAGAGATCTCAGCAGGTCTCATGCCAGGCCCCTGCAGCCAGCTAGCTGGCATCAGCTCTGCATAGTGGAGGCTATTCCGCAAGCCACCTCAATTCGCAGCATGGTACACAGCTCTCGGTCTAATTCTGTAGTTCCTGGCAGGAAGCAGCCGTCACCCATGCCTGATGCAGAAGAGGGTCTGAAAGCAATCTGGAAAAGGTACTGCAAGCTCTCAGCCGAGGGACCTGCAAACAGCCCTGCCCTCTGGTTGCACACAACACACACGTGTACATGAGGGGCACAGGCTGGAGATGAGGGCTGATCAGGCTCCGCTGCCCCAGCATGCTGTTCTTTACGGTGTTAAAGAGACACCTTTTTGCATAGCACAGGTCGTTCGGACCCTGATCCCCCCTGGCCAATCACAACAAGGATTGCAACAGTCTGACCCCAGCTTCCTTTGGCAGATGGAGGGGGGGGGCGCGAAAGGGTCTGATTCCATCAGGAGATTCCAACGGAACAGGGGGTTTTGCTCAAAAGAAGAGGCTCCGTATCCAAAATGATGGCTATGCTGAGAGAGATCTACCGTCACAGTCCAGGATGGGGGCCTGCAACCATGCTGAGCTCAGAGCACCTCGTTTCTGCAATGCCTCCAACGGGAGCTGGCTCCTAGGAGGGAGACATTATTTGATTTTGAAGTTCAATATCCCGCCCGGAAACTGGAATTCTGTGGGGGTCACATGTACCCAGGAACCTAGCACAGCGTCTCTGGTGTGCTCGGCTGCACAGACATCAACTCAGCCCTTTTGCATTCTTGAGCTGGAAAAAATGTGGGGAGCAGGTGGCTCTGTGATCTGCAGGGGCAGTTTGGAGGTAAGGACCCTGCAGTGCCAAAAGGAGGCATCATGGGGCAGCCTGGCAAGATATTCTGTAGCCAGGCTCTTTATTTCCAAAGGGAAACATCTGCACTTAAATATGCAAACAAATATTCTGCAGAAGCCACCCTGCTGCGACAGCCACATTTGTAACTCTCCCCCCTCCAGCACCTTAGCCCTGTGAAGGATGAGGGGGTGGGATCTTTGTCCATTTGCATCAGAGGGAGGAAGGAGTCTGCTACAGATGTCTCATTCACAAAAGATCAGCAAGTTTATAGCCATCAAATGTACCAAAAGAAACCAACCCCCCCGCCCCAAAACCCCAGTCCTCTAGAACCCCTCCCCTGCATGTAGATTAAAAGCAGAGACATTGTGTTCTGCCGGTGCGTCTCATTAAAGGCTCTTTTAGAAGAGGTTTCCTTTCTGTGTGAATGAATCAGGCACGCTCCCCCAGGACACGCGTGGGAGGCAGCGTAGGAGGTGGCTGACATGATCAGCTGTGACAACCAGCGACATGCAGAGAAAGTGAAAGCTGGCAGGGCTGGGTGGATGCAAGAGGGCGGGTGGGGAGTGGAGGGAGGGGAAGACAGCTGCGCTGAGCCCGTCCTCACAAGAGAGATGAAATGATTACCTAGATGCTTCAGCAGGGAAGCCACGAAATCTGGGTCAGGGGAGAAAACAAGGAGCCACAAGAGAAAAGGGAGCTGCCGTCCAATTTTTCAGTTTGGTTTTGGGACCTGGCAAGGTACACAGGCCAGTTAAGGCAGCAGTACGGTCCTTCACATGGGCCTTTTGGGGGGGGGATTTGCACATTTACACAGCCACGCTCACTCCCTGAGGAGAGCGATCAACTTCATTCACCCCAGCCTCGTGTGCCCTCTTGCAGTTAATACTGTCCTGCCCGTCCCTGCTGCTGCTCACCAGAGCTTCTCTGAAAACACCAGTGAATGTCTTTCAGTTAATGCCAAAGAACCATCTCCCACAGGAGGCAGGCCCAGTCTGTTCCTCATTTAACAGAGGGGGAAACTGAGGCAGAGAAATAACATTACCTCCCTCAGCTCTTTCCAGGGCTTTTAGGTCTCATTTCTCGTCTGTGTATTTTTTGCCTTCTCAGGCCCGTTACGGAAGATGTATGAGCCTACTCCTCACATCCAGATCCAGCCTACTCTGCCAGCCGCGTGCTAGGAAAAGGCAGCTTCCAGGCCAGAGAAGACTGTAGCCACCAGATACCAAGGAGAAAGCCTGATACTTCTGTAAGAAGAGCTGCTTTGCCTAGCCTCAGGTGAACCAAGAAATAAAACCACATCTCTTTAGAAAGAGATACTGGGAAGTAAAACAGAGCCTGCCATTCCTTTAGAAGAGTAAAAATGCCCAGAAATATACATCCCACGTGTCAGCAGCTTCTCTGCTAAAGCCTCAGAGCTGGACTGACAGCTGCCAGCCCAAGCAGGTAGGCAATCAGAAAGTTGGTTCTGAATCCCACTAGCTGGGCTGGAAGAGTTTGCTCATCCAAAGGCTGCTTTGCTAGGGAAACTGATGCCCAACTGAAATAAATAAAAAAACCAACCCAACAAATCGTAAGAGAGATGAGAAAGAGAGTGGGGGGAAAAGGCTCTCCTCCACTGCCCCAGTATGTCATTGCATGGGTCTATATACGGCTTTGGTATTAATGTCGCATATCACTGAAGACGTACACCCTGCAAGGTTAAATGACGACATTCTCCTGTTCGGTTTGCTCATTGGCCTCTGGGTCGGCCAATCTGAATCACGGCTCCATGGCAACAGGCTATCACCATGAGCAACTTGACAAGTTTTTTTTATTTAGCTGTTTAAAAAAAAAAAAAAACCTGCTGCAAATGTCTGTCATGTACCAGTTTGCACAGGAAGGGGGCGGGAAGCAGTGAGACATACAGCACGCTGCAAACCTGAGGCACTGGAAAAGCATCCGTTGCACTGGCGAATGTGCTGCACACCACAGAAAAATGAGTTTAGCAACAGCAATATTTCACTGCAAATGGGAATGTTCAGTTTCCTACATTGCAACCACTAATAAAGCTTTCGCGAGGGTAAAATTCAGCCACAACATGCACCAAGAGGCTGTTCTAAATAACCTCTCTGTTTGAACCACTCTGGCACCCAATCATAATGGGCTCGCCTCGCCCCCAACCCTCTGTACAACCCAGCCTTATTTGGGCACCAGGAAAATTCTGAAGCAAAAGCGTGACAGCTCATGAGAAAAGTGCCCATATAAGATGTCTTTTCTGTTCTGTCTCATTCACCCATCTTCCTGCTTTAAAAAGAAAGAAGACTTTCCGAACACAGGAAGCAGGGTTGGAGGAAGGAACAACATCCCACTAAATGAGAACGCTTTGGTGCATCAGTCTAAAAGAAGTCAAAAGCTTCAGTTGTCTCAGTGCACAAGAAAAATAATCTATTTGGTGCTGTAGGCAGGATTTTGTCCATGTCTTCCCCCCAGATTTCTGAACTGCTCTCCTCGTTCTTTATAGCGCTTTGAAAACAAGCTCTTTCTTTAAGAGCCCATGTGCCCGGTAACAAGGTGGAGGCCACATTTCCTCAGCGGAACAGGCTCCTGTTGCTTAGTCATTGCTTTAAATCTTAATCTCCCCCAAGACAACAAAGATGGATACTTTGGAAATTACACTGCAGAGTCACGGCGTCAGGTGGAACAATGTGCAACAGAGGGCAGGGGACAGCTTTTTTATATCAGTGCCTATAGAAATAAGTTTCCAGCACGCACTGTGAGGACCCATAAGTTATATATCATGCAAGCATACTGGGGATCAGATTTCCTATTCCCCAACTAGAGTTTCTATGACCCCTTTACCAAAGGAATTTCACGTCTCCCTAGCTCCAGCATTCCCTCTGTCACCAGTGACGCTATTGCATCGTGCAGTCCTCGCTCCTCTTTGGTGTAAAACCTCTGTCTGAGCAAAGAAGCCACGTTGGCCCCTCTACAGATCAGATATAGTGCCCTGCCCCTCCCTGGGGAAGGGGCAAGAGGCAATGCGGAGCTAGACACGACCCAAGAGGCCATCTTCATTTCTAATGGCTACATTCCTTTGTTGTAACACATGGGGGACACAACTCCCAAAATTACTGGATGGCCATGGAAGGCATTACACACAATGGAGAAACTAGCCTCCAGCCAAGGGGGCACTGGGTGGGCCCCGCCTCCTAGGAATGCTTACCAGCATTTAACCCTTCAATACCCAGGACTGTCAGCCATCTCCCCACCTAGGAATTCATTCTGCACCAGGAAATCCAGTGTCTTTCCACCAACGAAGAGTTAATCTGAAGTGACAGGCTGACAGAAGGCATAAGAGTCTGACCCTTCCAGTCCTTATGAAAATGTCACAGCTGCACAGTTACATTAAGCAGAGCCCTGCCTCCTTTCATCTAGCAAGCTGGGGCACATCTTGAATCCATCTTTGTGCAGATTACTTACTGAGGCAGAAGAGATGAGCTTTGATAACATTATGCTGGGGAGACAGGACAGAGCAGCTGCTCTTCCTGATGCACTTTAGAGCGCCGATAGTCCGACTATACCCCACAGGGCTGTCTTCTTTGACAGGGCAATCACCTACTTAGCTAATTGGCAGGATAACCAATGACGAAGCATGTTATATGACGCACCAAAATTATGGCCAAGATAGGTCTTCCCGGTTAGGTCTTAAACACGTGGATTTCTATTACTTGGAATAACTCAAGTGACGTAATTTTGTGAAAATAAATCATTTCTATTACCTCCTGGATCAATGCGGGTACTAAGAATCAGGACAGATATGAACTTGCTGTTCATGTAACCCATGCTCTAACATTCCCAGCGATGAGACTGCTAAAATATTCTTCTTGCAACACAATGACATCAACTGTGCCACCACAACAGAGGTGTCCACCATGTGCATTGGTGTTTAAGCACAAGGGGGAAGCAATGAATATATAGCATAGCTGTCCTGTGGACTTATGAAAGTCAACTTTTGGTAGCCTACCAATTCACTGCCAACCAGATAGCAGATGGAACAATAGTTTAACCAAGGGACCATCTATTGCGCTTGTTCAAAGTCTGTCATCCTGTGAATTATAGAAGCTTCTGAAGACATGGCTAGGGAGCCTAGCACAAATGATGGCTCCTGGACTGAACCGCCTTTTCAAAAGGAAGTTTTAGTACAGAGACAAGCTGCATGAGTTAAACAGCGGACTGCAAACTCCCCAGAGCAGGGATCACATCTCACGGGTATGCAAAATACCTTATCCTCCTAGGGAGCTGTATAACTATAACTGTGTAACTATATTCCCTTGCTAAAAAAAAAAAAGGCAGCAACATGTATACAAGGCATGTATCTAATTGTTAAATTCATTGCCCCAAAATAAATATCTTTAAAAAGCCGTCTAAAGTACGTCTACACAACAACAAAACCCCAAACCCAACAGCAGAGAGTTTCAAAGCCTGGGTCAATTGACTGAGGCTCATGCTAAAGGGCTAAAAATAGTAGTGTAGACGTTACGGCTAGGGCTAGACCCTGGGCTCTGAGATCCACCCACACTGATCAGCGGCCGGCAGGGGGAGCCTCCATCCCTGGATCTCAAAGGCGGAGAAGCAGCATCAAAGACTATGAGCTACAGACAGCTGCTTCCCTGGTTTTGAGATTCGCATCCGATCCATCATCTGCAAAAAATGGTCCACGGATCTAAAGCAGACATCTGCAGATTTGCAGGGCTCTATACATGGTGTTGGAGGCTGCTATGCAGCTGGAGCTGTCTACCTCTGGGTATCGATCCTATGCCCATCACTCTGGTATCTGAATGCTAAGACGCGAAGATCTGAGAGCACGTGGTCATTAGAGTTCGCATGATGCTTTTCACAAGATGTAAAATTCCAAATGGTGCAACTCCATTCTTGTTCTCCAAACTCCCCTGTAGTTTCAACTGAATGCAGATTCCGCCATCACTTCCCAAATGGTCACGGTAACATTCCCTTATGCTTCCATACAGCAGCCGGCTAACGTTCCTGAGGGGGCTGCATTTCAGTGGTGAGGGAGGCAATTCCCTTGAATAACTTAGTTTTTAAGCTAAGGGCTGGGGGAAAGCCACCAGGCACAGAGGAGCAGACAGTTCAGACAGGCACATCCTTTAGGCAGGATTTATTACAGGGGTTACTCTATAGCCTAGTCAAGAGGAGGGGATAGAGACTGATAAAGTAGAGGTAGGAACTGAAGAGAAGCAGTCAAACGATCAAAAAAACGGCCCATTTAATTACATCTCATGAAGGCAAATAACTAAACATTGACAAATGCTGTAAGTGCTTGTATACAAAGGCAAGAAGTCTAAACACTAAGATGGGTGAACCTGACTGCAGGCCGAAAATGAGGATATTGACAAAACAGGCTTCACAAAAACTTGGTGGAACAATGATAATCACTGGGAGACGGTAATACCAGGGTACAAAACATACAGGAATGACAGAACAGGTTGCACTGGTGGGGGCGTGACATTGTCTGTGAAAGAAAGCATAGAGTCAAATGTAATAAAAAAATCCTCAATGAATCAAACTGTGACACAGAATCTCTGCGGATAGAAATTCCGGGCTTGAATAATTAGAGCGTAGCAGCAGGAATATCCTACCGACTACCTCCCCAGTATGGTGGCAGTGACTCTGAAATGCTCAGGGAAATTAGAGAGGCTACAAAAACAGACACCCAATAGCAATGGGAGATTTCAGCTCTCCCCCTACTGACTGGGAACATAGCACAGGAGAGAGAGCATTTCTAGACACCTCTTCTTGGAGCAGCTATTCCTGGAACCCAGCAGGGGAGAGGCAATTCTTGATTTGGTCCAAGGCAGTGCACAGAATCTGGTCCAAGAGGAGAACATAGCTAAACTGCTCAGTAATAATGACTGTAATGTAATTTAATATTGTTGCAGAGGAGAAAATACCAAAGAAACCCACCACAGTAGCTTTGCACTTCAAAAAGGGGAATTGAACAAAAATCAGGAAACTAGTTAAATGGAAATTAAAAGGAGCAGTCATAAAAGTGAAATGCCTGCAAGCTGCATGAAACCTTTTTAAAAAACATCATACTAGAGGCTCAAACTAAATGTATCCCCCCCCAATTTTTTTTTTAAAAAGGAAGATAAAAAATGCCACCATGGCTAAACAACAGCGTAAAAGAGGTTGTTAGAGACAAAAAGACATCCTTTAAAAATTGGACATCAAATCCTACTGAGGAAAATAGAAAGGAGCATAAATGCTGGCAATTTGAGAGTAAAAGTATAATTAGGCAGGCCACGATATCCATTGGATCACCCTTGTTCACATGTTCAAATTCAAAAAAGAATTTGAAGAGCCACTAGCAAAAGACACACACACATGCTAACAGCAAAGAAATGTTTTAAGTACATCAGAAGCTACACAATCAGTGAGACAAGCAAGGTGCTAAAGGAGCACTAAAGGAAGACAAGGCTGTTGTGCAGAAGCTAAATGAATTCATTTTATAAGTCTTCATTTCAGAGGATGTGAGGGAGATGCCCACACCTGAGCCATTCTTTTTAGATGACAAATCTGAGGAACTGTCCCAGATCAAAATGTCAACAGAGGAAGTTTTGGAACAAATCGATAAATTAAACAGAAATGAGTCACCAGGCCCAGATGTTATTCACCCAACAGTTCTGAAGGAATTAAAATATGACATTGCAGAACTACTGATTGTGCTATGCGGTCGATCTTTTAAATAAGCCTCTGGTACCAGACGACTGGTGGATAGCTAACGTGATGCCAAATTTGAAACTTTTTAAAAGCGGTGATCCTGGCAATTACAGGCCAGTAATCCTAACTTTACTGTAGTTTCAATCAATTTGCCTGGTACTTAAGAACCAAATTATCCAACACATAGGTGAATGCAATATGTTGGGGAAGAGTCAACAAGGCTTTTGTAAAGGGAAATTATGTCTCACCGACCTATTCGAATTCTTTGAGGGTATCAGCAAACTGATTGGTCAGAATCCCCCATTTTTCTCCCTCAGATGGAAGGATAGGGAGTTTGCAGCTCCTGCAATGGTGGTGGTGGTGGTGGTGGGGGGGGTTGCTCCGTTTCCACCGTGAAGGAAGGACCGTGCTGGTTCTGCAGCTCTTGTGCTCAAACATCGGAGGGTCCTGCAAACGCTGATCCATTGCACATCCTGGCTTATTCGTGTCAGAACGGGCAACAGGATCACTTACTTCCTGACAGCCAAGTCAGGATCTGGCCCACTATTCTGACCCTGTACTGCTGGGGCTAGGGAATTGAGGTTCGTATGGCACATTTTAAGCTTAGCTGCAGTCTGGCTAATTTTGCCCCCATAATACGTTGAGGGGGAAGCAGGGAGCGACTTATCTTCAGGCTGAATTTGTACTTTATAAACCTACGTGAATAACGCAGGGATAACATCAACCCTTCTGATACCCAAAATGGTCTCAAATATTACACAGCATTTAGCTTTACAAAGTGCCATTTAAATATAGGCTTCTGTAACAACCAAGCTCTTCTACCACAGAACTGCAGCTTGAACAGGCCAGGTCACAGATTTCAAAGCACCCAGATTCTTCCAGGCTCAAGACTAGCCGCAAAACAGCTTCCTTTATTAAGTACCAACAACAACAGGAAATTATCATCCAGAATCTTATAATCAAAGCTGGCTTTAAACCCAGAGGTGCCACAAAAAGCCGAGCCAGAAGCAAACTCCCCCTCGGGAGACCCTGTTGTCTCACTCACAGCAGGCTGAGTGGAGGACAGGGAATTGACTCAAAGAGGGAATAAAAGAATGTGGCACATATACAGCAATTCACTCGTCTCTTCATTTCTGTGCTCCCTTTCCTGCCACGGCCACAGCCACTCAGCTCACTCCACTAGGCAACCCCCCGCAGGACATCACGGCCTGTTTCCGTGGAAATGGCTGTCATCACTGAGTCTGCAAATGAGCGGGCTGTGAGATCAGAGGGAGAGGATGAGCTGACGGGGAAATCCCATTTCCAAACGTGAATCTCTGATTTATAGCAAGAGCGGCAGGAAGATTCGCACGCAAAAGGGAGCAGGGATTCAGGGACTGCGGTGGTGCACGCTGAGTGCCCAGCTCTCCAGGCTGCAGAGTCCCTGCCCTGCCTCCAGATGGGCCTCCCCAACACCCCTTGCGTTAGTCCCACAATTACTGGCACCCCACACAAACCCGGCGCGTCCCTCGCTTTTATTGCTCAGAACCGTTAGACTCCTTAAACGGTGGCACGCACGAGATTTTCACCAGCATAACAGGTCAGCCAGCAGATCGCTCCCAATAAAAGCCAATACAATTAACGCCCACTGGTGTCTTAAACAACCTCTCCCACTGTGCCCCACATCTGGGCCTTCACAGATGTGTTTTGTCTTAAACACCATCATATAGCCCTGACACAATTAACATGGGGGGGGGCAGGAGGGTGTCCCAGCTAGGCGTAAACCTGACCAATAACAGCTCTGCTGAAAATCCATTTTGCAAAGGTACCTGTTTGCCAGCGACGTGTTCTAGATTTCCCCTGCTATTAAAGCAGAGCGCACAGACACGAAAGAAGACAATTCTACTCCCCAGGTCATAACACAACAGACGGCAGCAGCTCCTGACGCTGCACCCCTACTGTATTGTCTGGCACTAAGCCTACGTGACACTTTCCGTTCATTTTAAACTCATGTCCCAGCTGCTTTGAATTTTTGTCTCCCCTCTGAGACGCCAGCTCTGACTGGGAATTAATAAATGCTTTGCCATCTATTGTACTTTGCATCTGAGGATCTCCAAGCACTTTGCAACGATTATTTGTGTTACCATAGTGCCACCTAAGCACCTTAGCCATGGACCAGGACCCCTCTGTACTAGGTGTCATGCAGCCCAGTAAATGGGTTTTACACAGGTGGAGAGGACCACACGGGGGGGAAGGGGGGGGCAGAAACAGTCCTCAACGCTAGTCAGTGGCCACTCAAGCTCCCTAAGGCCTAGTTACATAAAGAGCAGGATTTGTATGATGGCAGTGATGAACGAGGACCCCACTGTGCTAGACCCTGCACAGAGCAACACGCAGTCCCTGCCCCAAAAGACCCTACACTGTAAATACAGAAGACAGATAAAGTTAGGGGAAAGGAACGTATTAGCAAGCAGAGGCAACAACGGAATGATTCGCCAAGAGAAGATGGTTTAAATGATGCCGGAGAGAGGTGTTTAAATCATATCTGACTGGTGGGGTTGCAAGGTATCCTTCTAAAGTTCCCAGGAATTTTGGGGTGAGACCCAGTGAGAGCTTTCCCCCCTGCCTGATCTAAAAGCTTGGATGTGCAGGGAAAGACAGCCAATGGTTAGATTAAAAAAAGAAGAATTAAGATAGACATCGACGTAAAGGTTCTCAAAGAGGAAAAATAACGGTTTCCTCTAACTGGGAATGCTGTAAATATCAGTAGACAGCTCCGCACAAGGTCGCCACACAGGACAGATCTCTTTAAAGAGAACACCTAGCCTCCAAACAGGCTCATCTCTCCACTGCACACCAGTTTTCCTTCCCCGTCACTGGCTGTTACTGTACTTGCTCATTGACAGGGGAACTGCCATCAGTGACCAGAGCAGTCTCCCAGCAACGATTAATGAGGATTGTCCACCACAGGGGGTTCCTGAAAAGCTAGCAAGAAATTACCCTCCTGCTTTTGATAGTATCAAGATTTACTAAGCTGACTGTGCGTTGGGATTTCTTTAACCCTTCCCAGGCTGGAAAGTCAACCCCTGGCACTGTTCCCTCAGCCGAGTGTCCCAGCCCCAGCCCGAATCCCCGCCATCCGAACCAACAACTGAAACAGGCTCTGCCAGCCACACAGACTCTGCAAACACCAGGTTGGCAGCTTGTTCCAGGAAAGAGAGAAGGAAGCTTCATAGTAAACACAGCTTTTAACCCCTTCTTGCTTGAGAATCGAGCAGGCTCTCACGTGCCCTGCCTGTGCCAATTGGAATCGGAAACTGACAACCGGTCGGGAGAACCAGCCAAGCTCCCAAGAACCAGTGCAGGGAGAGCACTGATTCTGATGTCAAGTTCACTGACTTTTTACCAGCCGAATGGGAAGATGCAAATGACAGAGACAGACTGAAGGCCAAACAGCATCAGCATTACCCTGCCGAAGTCAGGGGGGTTTCCCTGGAATGATAGGATCGGGGTTGAGTTAACCACAGCTGCTTAAACAATGTGAAACTTTTAACATCCTACGAAGTGTGCCAGCCCCTGGGGAACTTTTGTTGAAAAGGGTCTGTCCTTCAGCACCCGCTCACCCCCAACTCTCTCCCCGCCTAGGGCTACTGCTCCTACTGATGCTAGCTTGTAGCCACTTGGCATTTTAAGTAGCCACCAGGCAGGGCAGCAAGACAAAGACCCTAGCCATAGCTGTTTCCAAGGGAAGATACAGAAATGGAACAGATCAAGGAATAAAATCCAGCGTTGAGGTGATGAGAGATAAAAAAAGAAAAAAAAAACAGCTGCAAGTTTGCAAAGCCAGCTAGGAGAGCTGGGGGTTGAAAATGGAAGGGGGGCTGGAGAGAGGGGAATAATCCCAGTCCCCCTCCCCCCTCCGCTGAAAACCTATGCAATTGTTGAAGGGTTCACCAGTCAAAGTGGCAGATGCGGCCGCTATTTTCAGAGTCTCCAGCTACAGGTGGA
Source organism: Mesoclemmys tuberculata (assembly GCA_007922155.1). Taxonomy (NCBI): domain Eukaryota; kingdom Metazoa; phylum Chordata; order Testudines; family Chelidae; genus Mesoclemmys; species Mesoclemmys tuberculata. Next base: position 2,882,718 of record ML675652.1, read on the forward strand.
TGCTCCTAATTTTAGAGTCTGGGAGCTTTAAACTAACTAAATAAAAGAAATAAACTAGCCTCATTTGCAGGGGGCAGGAGGAGGGGAGGAAGAGAAAAAGGTCCATTCTGCTACCAGCCCTCCCAGCTAGTGCATCATAGTCAGTAGAAGCAGTTCCCAACACTGGCTCGCAAGTGGAGACAGGGCCATTGCTAATGGGATTTTCTCCTACATTTAAGGAGGGATGGGGAGGGTTAGGTGGAGGGAGAGAGGGGAACAGAATCCCCCCCCTTGTGACTCTATTAATACCAAGCCCAAGACAGCAAGAGATTTATGATAAGAAAAATCTTAGCCATAAGAAGCAGAGGGGGAAAGAAACAGCCCTGTAGGAAATCTAACTGCATAACTTAGCCTGAATATGTCAAATGGCATGCGGCCAGTCAACCAGTCAATTGCTCACATTCGAATATGCAGCATGCAGCTTCGAGCCAAACACCTCCTCCCCCCAATTTAATTTGGCAAAGATGGATGGGGGGGGTGTCTTTTTTCAAACTGAGCAGAAATTGCCAGTAGCAAGGTGCGCGAACGCAAAGCCTAAACGCAACAAGACTTGATAGCCCAGCATGGGGAACTCCTTAGTGACATGGAGGAGTGCAGCATGTTTATGGGGGATTCCCTGGTTTCCTGTAGCTGCATCCACAGCGTCACAAAAGGAGGAAGGAGAAAACCTCCACTCCGGCTCACAAGCCCCTGAATGAAATACGGACATCAATGGGGGAGAAAACAGAGACGCTTGCACTAACCTAAGCACTGAACGTTTTTCTAAAAAACCAAAACCATTCAAACAACAGAAATCCTGCCACTCGTTCGACACACTGGAGCATTACAGAAACCATCACCCTTTAAAACGATAATCGATATTACATTCCGGATCCAGGGGAGCCACCCTCCGGTGATCTCTCGAGCCCCAACTGACTGGAGACTTTATTCTAAAAATAAACTCACCCCAGTGGCTCTGCAAATCATCTATATCCCGTTCTCAATGGAGACTTCATCGCCAGGACCGGTTCTAGAGGAATTTTGCCAGGAGATTTTTTGCTTCTTGGGAGCCTCCCCCGCCTGCACTCCCCCCCCCAACCCCCCCCTTCCCCCCAGAACGAAATGCTAGCTATCTTTGCTGCCGCTACAGCAAGCTAATTGCTCCGACAAGCAGCTCTGAAGCAAAGCAGAGCCCAGCTGTTTGGAAGGGTGTCATAGAGCTCTGCCTATAGTCACATACACACCCCCTCTCCTTCTCATTCAAATACTTCAATGGAGCTGCCTCCGCAAGGCTCAGAGACGGCTTTAAAGATACAGCATCCCTTCTACTGCCAGGCACTGTAACTACTGTAATGCAACAGCAGTGGGAGGAGAAGAGATCACCCAATAAACAGAAGCATCTTCTTCGACGGGAACTGAAGTGTTCAGACGGTGCTGTGGAGAGTGCAGTGTGAAAGCAAAGGTAGGTTAGGGACAGGCTTAGACCATTATCACAGCTGCTGTCACCACCATCTTCAAGCCAGTGGGAAGTTTGCATTTCTAACAGCTCCATTTTCATCTATTCATTTTTGGCAAGTATTATTGGTTAAACGCTGGCAACAGGGTGAGCCCCTAGAAGACGCTAACGATAGCCAGCCCCACAGAGATTTTAAGCCGCACTCTCACTTAACTTGCAGCAGTGAAGAGAGTTTTCTACGTCACGGCGAGTTGTAGGGGCCCCCCGTGTGAAGTGCCGCACAAACACATAGGCCTGCTCTATGCTAGAAAACTAGATCAATTTAACTACGTTGCTCAGGGTGTGAAAAATCCACACCCCGAGTGACGCAGTTAAGCCCTGCATAGACAGCGCTAGGCGGTGGAAGAATTCTTCCTCTGGGGGGGAAGAAGAGGAGGAGAGAGAAAAACCTTCCCATAGCATATGCAGTGTCTACACTGAAACGCTACAGCTGTAGTGCTGCATCCGTGCCCCTGTGGTGTTTCAGGTGTGAACAAGCCATGGTCAGAGAGTCCAACCCACAAAGAGCTTACAACAGAAACAGACAAGACAGAGGGCGAGAGAAAAATAGAAGGGCTAGGAACAGGACACGCTGCAGTGCCGGGCAAAAATCAAGGGGCTATGGCAGGGGCACCAAAAGGCTAGATGTCAAACAATCACTATGGTGCACAGCCAAAGACCTGCTGCTTCAAAACGGAGCTGGAAGCCATCTTCAGCGGTGACCCCACCTCCACCACCAAGAGACTGTGAATATCTCTGTGCGCCCAGAGGCAGACAACACTGAACTCAACTCCAACAAAGTCGTCATGAACGAGGAGATCAAGTTGGGGGACGATGAGGAGCAGGGGACCAGGTCATTGGCTGACATGGGGAGCCAGGACCTCTTCTCGACCCCAAAGGGTTCAAGCCAGTCCCAGCCCTCCAACTCTGGTGCACTGGATGCAGAAGAGGGGAGCTAAGGTAAGTGATGCTGCTCGGTTACAAGAGATACAGCTGTCCTTTGCTTTGACGCATTACGCAGCTGGTTGAAGGGACAGAAATGCACAAGAACAACTGTGTTTGCATGTGCTTCCCATTCCCCCGTTCAGCTAGGCAGTTCGGTGGAAAAGTGTGTTAATGCACACTAAGATTTCATGGGAATCCTCCAGAGAGATCTCTAGAAAACTTTCCTGGAGGCACTCGCCAACCCTCTGCTGGAGATTCCTTTGCAGAGATGCTTTGTTTCTTCCCCCATTGTAGGAAACTTTCCCGTGCCAATCAGCAATCACGTGCAGAGACCAAAGCAGCACACAGGCGAGCAGCACAGGGACCGGTCTGAAGCTGCTCACAAGGAGGAGATGAACCTAGCACCCCTGCTTACTCTCAGGAGTGAGAGATTGGCTTCTATGGCCTCTACCTGTGGAAAATGGTGGCACAATTTGATGTTTTGTCCCTATCTACCTGTATCAATACCCTCCAAACAACCACCCAGAACCTTTTCCCCAGCTTGAGTGTCACCTCCCCACAGGCACAACTCACCATGCCCTGGTTGATTGTCGAGCGGTGCGCTTGCCAGAGGACAGTGAGTAAGAGGTGTATTTTACAGCAACGCAGCAAGACTGTTATTGCATTCACAATCATGCTTCTGTTCATTGTTTATTGTGCTTCTCCAACTGTGCCCTTGAGGGGAAACCCCCTCACACCTGCCAAGTGCCTGCAGCGGATAAGAAAACAACCATGGAGAAGCAAAGCGGAGATGTTCCAAGAACTCCTCCAGTCCTCTGAGGCAGAGAAAAAAGGGCATGGAGGCACACTGTATCCGAAAATGAGAAAATTGATAGGCTGCATAGAAAAGAAAACCAGGAACGAGTGATAGCAGGTCACGAGTGCATGATAAAAGTCATGGAGAAGCAAACAGAGCTGCTGAAGTTGCACATAACGCTGCAGACTGAATTCATGGGTGCTCACCCTTCCTTGCAGCCAATACAGAACTGCTTTCCATGCCCTCCCCAAACTGCACCCACACGTTCCTATCAAACTCCCGACCCATCTTGATACCCCATTCACTCCAGCGCACCAGACCAATAGTTAGACTTACACCCAGGTGTCATAGCTCACACTGTCCCTCGCTGCTGTCTTCCCTCCGGCTCAGCTTTTCATGGGTGTTGTAAATAATTGTTATTTAATAAAGATATACTCTGTGAGGAATAAGCCATCTTTATTTGTCTCTTGTACCTCACTTTGATGTACGTTGCAAGCTGGACAGCAAAGCATGACAGTGCTGTTTACAAAGATACCTTATTGGCATTTTTTTATTGTCAAAACAGTTCCTCAAGGCCTCCCTTATTCGAATTGTCCCCCCCACCCACCCGTTGTGCCCCTCTAATAGCTATGACATCTGGTTGTTTATATTCAGCCGCAAGGTGATCCTCCTCTGCGCTCCACCCAGGGGGAAACTTTCACCGTTTGCCACACAAATATTATGGAGCACAGAGCAGGCGACTATGACCCTGGGAATATTTTCCTAATTTAGGTATAACCTGCCATAACAGCATCACCAGTGAGCTTTTAATCTGCCAAACACACATTTAATAGTAATTGGGCAGCTGCTCAGCCTGTTCCCGAAGCGCTCCTTGCTGCTATCCAAGTTGCCCGTATAAGGCTTCATGAGCCATGGCAGTAAGGGGTTGGCTAGGTCTCCCAGGATCACTACGGGCATTTCAACAACCTCCACTGGAATTTTTTGGTCTAGAAAGAAAGTCCCTGCTTGCAGGTTTCGGTACAGGCCAGTGTTCCTGAAGATGAGTGCGTCATGCACCTTCCCTGACCAACCCGCACTGATGTCAGTGAAATGCCCACAGTAATCCACAGGCGCCTGCAGTATCAAGGAGAAGTATCCTTTTCTATTGATGTACTCCATCGCAGGATGATCCGGGCCAAAACTGGGATACGCGTGCCATCTATCGCCCCGCCATTGCTAGAGAATCCCATCACTGCAAACCCAGCCACTAATTCAGGCACATTTCCAAGACACACAGTCCTTAGTAGCAGACTGCGATTAATGGCTCTGCACAATTGCATTAACCCAACTATGGACTTCCCCACTCCAAAATGATTAGCGACCAACCAACAGTCGTCTGGAGTTGCTAGACCACCAACTGTGGGTGTGCTTCGGTGACAAGATGAATGCTGTGTGGACAGGCAGAAGCGTTGCAATTACAGCGCTTTCTGATCATCACTGTAACTAGCCTCGACAAAACTTTCTAGTATAAACAAGGCCTTAGGAACCTAACTCCTATTCTGAAAAGTTACTTAAACACTCAGGAACTTACATCCCACCGACTTGCACTGAGAATGAAGGTCCAAGTGCAGCGCCACTTTTAAAAATGCAACTTAGGTGCTTTTGAAAATGTATTGTAAGTGACTTGCTGCAGGTCACACAGGGAGTCCATGGCAGCCAAGACTGGAATTAAGTGTTTTGAGTCCCAGGTCAACGTCTTAATCACACCACCACCCAGTCTCAAAGTTCTGTCTGACTGCGCAAAACTTGTGTTTTGTTCTGTTCCTGGTACTTCTCGACTTATATTCCATACTACAACATACTTTGAGGAGGAGGAGGAACGAGTGTCTTAAGCTACAAAGAAATCTTATTAATTATTTTAAAAGAATCATTAAAAAACAGGATTGTGCCATGGCTGGGAGCCCGTCCTTCTGCCCTACCTTTACGACGGTTGCAAAGTTAACAGAATCCTTTGGATTCTTCCACCTTCCCCATATGCCGTTCATCAGCAACCCTATTTCTTAAAGTAGAACGAACATCAAAGCCTAACCCACTTGAACGTCACAAGAAACTGGTTGGTCTGATCTGGGAAGGCAGCCCTGTTCAGAAAAGCGCTCAAGTATGTGCTTAAACTTCAACACGTTTTAAGGCCAGGCAACTTGTGCTCAAAGTGGTTCCCTGGACCAGCACCTCAGGGTACATTTACACTACAGTTAAAGACGCACATGTGATTCTCAGAGCCCAGGTCAGCTGACTTGAGCTACGGGCCTCAAAACAGCAATGCTGACATTCAGGCTCAGGTTGGAGCCTGGGCTCGGACACCCAGTGATGGGGGAGGATTTCGGAGTCTAGGCTTGGTTCCAGCCCAAGTCCAAATGCCTACACTGCTATTTTTTAGCCTCACAGCTAGAATCAACTGACCCAGGCTCTGGGACTCGGTGCCGGGGGGTTTTCTCTGCAGTGAAGATGTACCGCAGAGCCCAACTCCGTGCATCAATACAGGGCATCAGCAAACCCCGATGAATGTTTGTGACTGGCCACTCTTTCCACTAAAACCTTTTGAGATGCTGGCCATTCTAAATAGTCTCCTCACATCCTCTGCCCAAGGAAACAGTTACATCACAAGCCACAAAATGGAAAGAAACAGAGCCATAGAGCAAGAGTCCCTTAAACCCCAGCCCCGATCACCTCCAGGCTCTTCCTCCAGTCCCGACAAGCACAGTCAAGACTAAAGGACTTGCTCAAGCTCACACAGGGAGGCAGGGAAATTGTAGGCCCAAAGCTTGATTCTGTTATATTGATTCTATGTGAAATACCCTTATTCTTTAGGTACGTGACAAACCACCACAGTCTCCTGAGTCTCTGCGCCTCTGAAATAGGACCCTACATGCAGCCTTGGAAGAATTCGATCTTCATCCGTAAATGTCGATTTCACCGCACGTACACAAGCCAACCAAACCTATTTCCAGCGATGAGAACGGAAAGGTATAGACAGGCAAAGTAAGAAAAACACTGCTTGAGAGTTTGCTCTGAGGATATTTACTTTGCCTATTCTGATGTGTGATATTGACAACTTGTGTTTTAAAGGGTTATAAATCTTATCGTTTGGAATCTCAACATCTACGATAATTAAATAATTACTGTCTGACACCTCTCCCCCTTTCAGATCCCCCCATAACTTCCCACCCCTGGGAAAATTTATTCACTTGATAGAAAGTGAAAAAAAATGTTTAAAAATAGACCTTGATTTTATCAGTCAAAATTATAATTCTGCCGAGCCTACCCTTGTGTCTGGACTGTGCCCTGCCTGTCCGATGTGGGCTCTAATTTTACAAACACCCAAGAGAATAACTCGATACACTCCGCCCCATTGAACTCAAAGCGCTAACATTTCTCTTTGAAGAATCAGGGCCTTACGCTACCAGACCAAAGCGGCAGGGGCTGTATATTTCTCCATGTACTAAACAGTCTCAGTGAAGCTCAGAGGAGTCAGAAACTAAGGGAGGCAGTGACTGGCTGGCTTTGCAGCAGCCGCTCTACGCCCAGCTCAGCACTAAACTAGCTGTCTGTACACGCTCAGTGGCAGAGAGCGTGTGTTCAGAGTGACTCCCTGTGACAAATGAACCCAGCTGAGCGACAGGGCTCTCGGAGATTAGACCAAATCTGGACCGCCAGATGCTTGTGAACAGACCCCAAAATCTTTTTCTTTACTTCTTATCGTTATAGGGGCGGGTTTATTTGTACTTTCTCTGGCATCTGGGACTTGATTGTACCTGGACCAAGAAATTTGGACCTTGACAAAATATAATTGACTACCCCTGTATTACACACACAACTCGCCATCACTGTTTTTAACTCTCTGGATTTGTGATTAACTCTGGAACACTTCGCTCTGTCGCCTCGCCCCCGGGGTGCATCTTTTGCTCTTCAGGCCAGCAGGACGTCACAGGGCTTCACAAGGCCCAGATAAGCTGCTTCACGCATGGAGTAGCTACAGAATTGGACAAAGGACTTAGCGCTTGGCAAGCCTGCGGCCCGGCTTAAAGAAGGCCCAGCTAAGTGGCCCACCATATGCTCTGCAGGCCTAAGTCTCCTCTGCCATTGCAACGTCTCTCTCCAATCCGTCCCCTCTCTGACTCAGGATAGCGTAGAACAAACCCTGGTGTGTCTCAGCTTGGCAACTGTGCAGCATCAAAATTAGCAGTGCAGTAAAATGAAATCCCTAGCATGGCTGCAGCCCCTCCTGAGGTGCTTGGCCTTCCTACCGTGAAGGAACCTCATGCTACAGAGGGTGTGACGACATGCGGCCAAGAGGAGCATGAAAAGCCTTAGGGGACCGTTGGGTTTAACACCACAGCTGGTGATTAAGCCGGACTGAAAGCAGAGTGGAAAGTGCGGTGCAGCCTGGCCAATGCAACTTCCTTGCTCAAAGCACAGCCACTCATGGAGGGTCAGCAGGCCGTATTAAAGATGGCAGCCTAAATACATGCCTTGTTCTCAAGCCAGCAGCATTTCACCTTCGTGAAACAAACGTGTGTGTGGCCTTCCTCAGCGGCACCTGTCCCCCAGCTGGGACGACAGTAAATCCTAGCTGAGCAGAGGAGGGGGTGGAAGAGACAGTGAGTCAGCCCCCCCGACAGTCTGGATTGCAGCAGGGGTCCGGGTGAGCCCCACGTGGAACTTGCCTGGCTCCCAGTTTTCACAGCTGAATGACATTTGCTCAGCCACTGTGCGTGCGCAACGAAAACTAGGTCAGAGCCAGGGAAATGCAGGAGATGCTGAAGCAAAGGGCATTGCTTGCATTTTAGACTTGCAATGAGGCTGCTGGCACGCTGCATGGGGATACCTTTGAATAGGCCAGCAGCATGTGCGTATAGGGCACCCAAGGGGTATTTTCCTTCCCTCCCAAGCCAATGCAGATGAAGCCCCCACAGCAGTTCACTCTTGTTGCCGAAGAGGTCAGCTGGTTACCGGGCGTAATCCCAGAAGTAGTACGAGGTGCTCCATGTGATGCAGTTTCCAGGCTTGTCAGTGCACATTTCATGGCACTGAACCACTGGGACAGCATTAATGCAAACCCCAGGCGTGAGCCACATCCTCCCAGCTCGACCCTGCTGCAGCACTGTGGGTCTGTAGGTACAAGGCTACCGCAGCTCACTGAAACCCTGCCGTAGTTCGGGTGAGGGGCAGGACTTAGCTATCGATTTGAGTGTGTTTAAAGTGCACCCCGGTGCCACAGTTATTAATCAAATCCCCACCCCCCACCCAGACTGGAAACAAGCCCCTGCGGCCCAGAAAAGGGCTGGGATCTTCCATTCATTTGGGCTCTGAGTTCCAGAGGTAAGACCCTCTCTCTGACGGGGCTCCAACCGCCAGGTCCCTCCCCTTTTGCATGGTCATCTCAGCCGAGCCTCCTCCCAGGAGAGAGGCAGAGTGGTCTGCCGTGGGCAGCAAACTTGCGTAAGGGTCTTTGGGTTGAAAGCAGTTCGACTACAGCCAGCAATGCACTGGAAGCCAGCATAACTCACAGCTTGCAAGGATAAAGTGCTCCTGTCACAAACATGCTCAGCGGGGGGGTGAGCAGATCCTGCCCTGCCCGAGTCATGGACCCTGTCACCTCGCTCCCCTCGGTCCCAGAAGGGCCCCAGTCACTCAGCCGGGGCTTCCCAATGGGGCTGAAGGGAGCTAAGTGAATGGGAGCAGGGCGCAAACTCACTGTCTCCCCTTTGGAATCTCAGCCCTTGGAGATAGAGGCGTGGATCCGTGCAGTAAAGAATGAGATGGTGGGGGAGGGAATAGCCACTTGGGCCAGGGAGGGGCCGTTGGATCCATGCTCACATCAATGCAGTGACCCCCGCACAGCAGGGATAGAAGAGCTGTGGTGGTTACTCCAGCCCTACGCTGGCAGGAGGAATTCCATCCCTCACTCCCTTTCGATCCCTGTAGTCTCTCAGGCTTTGCATGGGGAAGGAGAAACCAGCGGCCCACGCTTATTTGATCAGACACCTTCTCCATGGGATATTGACACTGCGGTCTGGCTCCTGATCAAGGTACTTTTCTTCTGACTGCTCAGTAAAGGAAAGCAAGCAGGACCTAAGTAGGAAGCAGTCTCTCCTGTCCCATGGGTCACACTGAATGGCAGGCCTTTCTTAGACCCTGTTGCCGCTGGACTAAAAGCCCATGGATTTGCCATTGGCAGAGATTGAGGAAACCTCCCTGGCGAGGTCATGTTGCTAATGGGGCCGGGTGTTTTAGATAAACATCTCAACTGATACCCAAGAGTCCGGGTGGGGAACTGACCTTAGATGCCATGGGGCTGGGGAATTGCATTAACTGCGCAGCTACTGCTGAGTGAGCTGCGCTCTGTGGGCTCTTGGGCTGGCCAAGGGCCGATTTCAGCAAACTTACCACCGGTGGGAGGGAGGGAGAGAGGCAGAGGGGGCAGTATTAGCTTTGGGGGAGATGTGCTCCCTGCAATATGTAGCTGTACTGCGGATCTGCCCCAATTCTCGCCGGGGGGGGGAGTAGATGCCCCCGTGCAAATGGGCCAGGTCATTCTTGGCACTGGGAAAGTTTTTCTGTGCTTCTAGCCAGGGAAAGCAGCAGCAATGCAAGTGACAGCTTACAGCTGCTTACAATGATCTACTCCCGGGGGTTGCCTAGGTACAGCTGCACTGACAGGGCAAAACTCCAGGGCAAAGAGGGCCAATGCTTGGAGGCCTGGGATCGCAGGAAGGGATGCTCTAGCATAACTCAAGCAGCTGTGTACAGCCAGCCTGGGAACAGCGCCCAGGGAGCTGCATTGAGCTGTCCTTAGGTGCGAGCACTTGACGGATTCCCCCCCAAATTAGCGAGCCTGTGCCAATGACACTTGCTGGCCTGCTAAGTGTTCCCTTCAGAGCAGGCTGTAACAAGGACACACAAGAAAAAGGGACGAAGCCCCAAACAGGAGTCACATGGGAAACGAGAGGGTTCTGAATATCGGGGCCACCCAGGACTCTAGCGCAACAGCCTTTGCCTGCGCTACCATAAACACGTAGTTTGATTTACCCACTGAAACTCAAGGACCCCCTGAGCCAAATCTGCTGCCTTCAGCTCGCCCTGCTGCCGGGAAACGCCACGCCACCGTTGCACTGAACAAACCCAAAACAAGCTGCAAGCCTTCCTTACCACCTCTGCAGCACCAGGCGCTGCTGCAAGGTTAAGACGGAGCTGGAGCCCCAACGCCAAAACGTAGCTACACAATGTAAGTCAGCTCGAAGGAGGCCAGGTTGGCCACAGAGAGTGGGAGAGGAGAAATTCTAAAATTAGGTCACAGCAAGAATTAGCAATTTGCTAGTTAGGATCCTAGAGGAACGTGTTCTGCCCTGGATTTGAGCTCCAGCGAAGAAATGGATCCGCTCAGGCTGAATCACAGAAGCATCATATGGAAGCAGTGCAAGACACTGCATTTCTCTGCTGCTCAGAGACATGGGATTAATGGCACACGGCACATGCTGCATTTTGGAATTTAAAATCGTGGGCTGCCAGTTATCTTGCTTAACTATTAATGGACCTGGCCCCTCCTCCAGCTCCCCCCTCCAGCTCTCTTCTCCCCACCAGGATTTCCAAGGCACAAGGATGACAACAGTGCCGCTAACGATCAAGCACGCTGGTAGGGATACGTCTGTCCCATGCCAGTGAGATGTTCCCGACACAGGAGCAGAACGGGATGCTAAGCAGCTTTCTGGTTCATAAACGTTTCTGAATTGACTCCCAGCGTGAGAGGCGCGGACCCAACCTTGGCCTCTGGGGACTAGTACAAATGAAGGCCCTGCACTGGTTTTCCGCTACTGACTCACCCACAATCCACGACATGCATTGGGAGATGGGCCCTGCACCATCAGAGCCAGTGGAAGCTCTTCCTTGGACTGGAACAGCTCCCAGATCAGTCCCCGGGAGCACACCTCATTTAGCTTCCTCTCCTGGCAAGCAGACCAGAGGGAATGGGGCACGTGATGCATGTCCTCCTCCAGCACTGCACTACACGCCACCTACCACGTTTTGCTCCTCCGCTAGCCCATGTGGCACCTAGAAGGGGTTTCGACTCAGTGTGGAAATCCCAGTTTTTCCTGCAGAGCCACCCCCCTTGCTCTGTATGCATCTCTCTGGTGGTGGCCCTCTTTCTTGCTCCATCATCATAAAAGCCTCTCTCTTTGCACCTCTAGGCGGCCCATCAGTTCTCAGGCCCTACCCACAGGCATCGCTTCTCTCTTTCCTGTGCTTAAAGCCTCTCTCCCTGCTGTGAAACATTTTGGAGGATGGAGCAAGGAGGGGGAAGATACATGGAAGACTCTGCACACAGAACCAAAGCTAAGACATGCTCATGGGGGACAACCCTGCAGCTGGGACCCCACCTGCGTGTGGCGACTCCTCTTGCACATGGTTCCAACCAGCAGTGCAGCACATTCAGCAGCTCCAGCTGGGACCACAGGGAGAAGGGACAGCTGCCGTTCTCTCTCCTCTTCCACCAAAGCCTGCCCTAGCAGAGGAGAGAACCTGGGCAACAACTTCTCTCTCACCGATGGACGAAAGGGGCAACCTGGAGCTTACGTGAGGCCAGAAATACATGGGAAGGCAAGGGGGGATTGGATCGTGATAAAGGAAAGCCAGTCCCAGCGGGGAAGAGATGTAGAAGGAGGATAAGGGGTCGGGCAGAAGGAGGAGGAGGAGGAGGAAGAAAAAGAAAGAAAAAATGTCAAGACACACTCAGGGAAAGAGGGTGAAGGAACGGATCAATTTCAGCAGGTAGCTGGAAAAATACTTCAGAAATCACATCCAGACCCCACCACCCCATTTTAAACATTGACATTCCCCTCTCCTTAGGGTAAGAGTCTGTATTTGGGGATAAGGGAAAAAGAGAGAAAAAACAGCCACCCCTATACAAATGAAATCACACACACACACACCAGGGAGCCCACAGCAAGCTTTGGCCGGCACCTGTCTGCATCCCACTACAGTGAGGTACTTGACCAAGGGATAGGCTCCCAGTTATCTCACCCTCCCTGAGCTGCAGCCAGAGCAAAGGGCAGGTGTCAGCAATCGAAACAGTGACTCCGAACTCCATTGTGAATGCCTGGCGCTGCCTGAGCCAGAGAACAGGGTAGCACGGCAGTTCCCCCCCACCCCGCCCCAGCCACCCTGGCAAAGCCAATATTAACGACAAAAAATTGGAATGATTGTCCGTTATCACAGATTGTGGCCAAACTCCCATCGCCCCTTGCGGCGCCTTTCGAGCAGGGGCTAGCGTGATTTGACATGAAACAAATCTGTCAAGGGCTTAACACAGACACGTGGGCAAGAACGAGCAGTGGAAAGAACGTAGCGCTCCATTCAGCTCCAAACAATGATAAATAATTCAGGAAGAGAAATGCCGCAATACAGAGTGCAGCAGGGTTTAAAAATAGAACATGCACTGAAGTCAGGGGAATGGGGAGCAGGGAAAGAGAGACAAGCTGTATAGAAAATGGATCGGGATTAACCAAACCTTGCAGCCAGCAGATGCTGCAAACAAGCCACTCAAAACACCACTTACTGATTTATTAGGAGCTCAACAATACAATCATTATTTGGATAATGGTACACCTCAGAGCCAGCGTCACGGCCTAGGACTGTGTGTTGATACTTAACAGGCATCAACGTTTGTCCTACCTTTTTCTGAAGAATCGCATTGACCAGGCAAATATATCCAAGCGAGGAGAACTGCCACTGCCAAAGCCTCCACTCTTTTTACCTTTTTAGTAAAGAAAAATAGCATTGCCAGCTAGCCCCATGCTAACATGTGTGGCTGTGTTACTCAAAAGTGACCCTCTAACTAACAGGTCCGTTTGTGTAATGGAGGGAAAGAGACTGTCAGTAAACATCTCGTTTTCCCAAATATCCAAGGATTTAGTATAAAAAGTGAGATTTTAAAAATAGCTAGGGAAGGCAGCTTAAAGGGACATGCAGTAGAAGTTAAAAAAGACTTGGTGTCTGCAGATCTGAAACCAGAATTTTAAAAAGGAGATCATAAATGAATTGCTTCTTCGGTTGCAGATAGGATCCTAGAAAAAGTGTCTTGCCCTAGATTTGAGTTGAAGTGAACAAAACTGTATTATCAGTCTTAATCACAGAAGGATATGCAAAGCATTGCAAGGCATCATTGGTCCACCTCTCAGAAATTCAGTATTAATGGAAATCTCCGCTGCAACCCAGCCCCTGCATTTCAGATTTGTAATAGGATCCTACCCATTATCTTGTGCAACCATTAATGCAGTTTTCATTAAAACACTCATTTTTAACCTGAAATGTGAACTGCTAATATTTGGAAGACACTGAAACAGATTTTAAATAAAGGAAAATAACAGAAATAAATGGAATAGCGTTACAATTGAGAGGCCTGCAGTTCAATCAATATTTCATTTTCAAATGCCCGCCTGGTCTTAGGAAGATCTACTTGTTCTTGAAAAGCTAGCCTGTAACAGAACACCCTTCTCTGGCAGGAGAGTCCTGCTTGCCAAACTGCCCCGCACTCTGCTGTCTGTGATCCTGCTTTCTCAAAGCTTTGGAGAGCAAAGTGGTTTCAGCGCCAGAGCAGTGAGGCTGAGCAAAAGGGACGTTGCGATGCGTATCATCTGCCTGCAAACCAAAACACAGCTGCTGATGGGTCTAATTTTAGGTCTTTCCCTGCTTGGCCTAAACCAAACTAGAGGTTTTCATGGTATTGTTTACATCTCCTACAACCCGGGGCTACGCATGGCCAGCACTTGGCTGCTCACACCACAATGTAAATAAGATACAAAAACCAGGCACAGAGTAAATGCGAATTATCTACAGGGACGGTGACACTACTTTGCAGCCTGCTGTTATTTCCGGACTGCAAGTAACCTTACGTTACTGTAGAAGAGGCAGATCTGATGGAAATAACCCAAGTCCAGTGAACTGGGGTGGGTCTTTTTTAATGATTTATTGGAATTTTAAAGAACGAAACATGAATGAGAACAGCCTCAAACTTTTCAAAGGTGACAAAGATACCAAGCTGTATTGTAAATATCGACTGAAAGCTCATCGCGGGCACCTAAAGTTATGAACACGGTTATTTGCCTATAGATTCAGCCTACAATGGATTTTTACCTGTTAAAAAGTCAGCTGGGTCTCTACCCCTGATTTGAGTAATTCTCTTTCAGATACTGTACTCAAGGAAGGGAGCCGCATCTGATTGCTAGCAGCCTCTCCTCTTTGCTTTACAGATGATAGACTTTTAGTTTTGGGTCTTTATCACCATCTCATCTAAGCCCATTATTCCCAGGTCAGTGGTTCTGAAAGTCTCCCTAGTAAGATCATTCTGTGTTTTGTAAGTGGAGATGCTAGGGGCACAAAACGTGCTTAATAAATATCTAAAATTACAACAGATAGTGACTGTAGAAAACAGACCTTGGTTTCCTGTGCTCGGGGTGGATTGCATTACTATGGGTATACATTTTACCACTCCATTCCACTAGCTTTTTCACTTCAGCCATACCCCAGTGTGTGGAGTAAGTGCTTGTCTGCAATAAGGTAGGTTGGGAATTTAAAGCACAACAGCTACTCTGTAATATCGTCCTGTGAGGAATAAGATTGCCTATTTTACAGTTTAGCTTAATTCACTTTGGAATCCACATTGCAGAATAGGTATTCCAGTCTATTTCCTGATGTAGACAATCCCAAGTCTCCATTCTGGGGAGTCCATCTTTGACCATTTAGGTTTCGGCCTGACTGGAACATGGGAGCTTGGACCCATTCAGAGCAGTAAATTAAAGTCCCCCACTTTGGTGACCTGTTAGATACCAAGCTAGACCTGCCTGTGTCAGCCTTGAATGCCATGGAGCCCTCCCTGGAGAGGGAGTTACTTATTTAGATATAAATAATTAGCAAAGACATTCTAGGAACCCTAACGACTGGGCTCACAATCAGTGAACAGTGACCACTATGTGACAGAATCACATCCTGACTTTGGAATATCCCTGGCTACAGACCCACAAGTGTTTGCGGCCCAGTGGGAGAGCAGAGCGGTGGAGACATATCTCTAGGGCTGCAGAAAGGATGACGCATCTGCCTCAAGAACTGGGCTTTGGCATCACATGAGCCACAATGACCCAGGAGAATTGAGCCAGGCTGCAGGGCAGTTTAAAGGCCAAGATGGGCTAAAAAGCCATTCAGCCAAGTGCAAGAACCCCCCAGCCAGGCCTCCCACAGAAATGAGAGAGAGATACAACCCTTCAGTGGGAGAGGTAAGAGTCACACAACGCCAGCTCTGCAGCGAAGAACATGGGTGCCGTGTACCTGCACTGCCAGAGGTCAAGATCTCAGCAAGGGAACCAGCTATGCCTACACTACAGAGACTATGCCAGCATAACCCACTAGAGCAGATGCATCTTACACTGCCAGAAGGAATGTTTCTGCTGATCTAGGGACACCGCCTCCCCGAATGACATTAGCTCTGCCAGCACAAGCGCTCTTCTGTCGGCATAGCTGCTTCGACATTGGGGGTTTTGCTGGCATAGCTATGTCACTGGGGGGGCTATTTTTTTCACATCCCTGACAGACATCACAGATATCCTCATAGATACCATGGAATCATAGGACTGGAAGGGACCTCAAGAGATCTTCTAGTCCAGTCCCCCTGCATTCAAGGCAGGATTAAGTATTTTCTAGACCACAGTATTAGCTAGACATAGCTGTGCCATTATAAGTTAGACCAGGACCAACAGAAAACACAGTGAAACCAGGTCTTCCAGGTGAAATAAACACAGCACAAATAAAGTTTGCCAGGATCCAGAGCATTTGGTTCCCACATGCAGCCCATCGCGGCACATCCGAGGAACCTCCTGCAAGTGCTCTCAATGCCAAAAGCAACCACGCTGAACCACGCTCGGCGGAGAGCACCATTCCCCAGCAGTTGGCACATGCAGAGTAGGGCCCGCTCGTTATAAGGGTTTGTTTCTGGGTTCAGAGCAGGTTAACCACATCCTTCACCCCCCTGGCTCAGGAAGGGGGGATGACTTCTGCCCTTAATGGAATAAGGCACAGTTGGGACAGGGAGTTCTTGCCAGAGTAACAGGCTGTGTGGGCAGAAAGAAGAGGATTAATGACTTCTCAATGTTAACCACACCAGGAAAGTGGGAAAAGCCATAAACGGGAGTAATTAGCCACTTCAGTGCCAGTCGTTGGTGCCAACTGAACTTGTATTCCCGACGTTTAGCCAAAATCTTAAAGCCTCTTCCCAACTGAATTGTATGACGCTCCCCCTTCAATCTCCATGAAATTCAAATGAGTCAGTCTCGCAAAAGGTAAAATATTGGTTGCTTCTGCCAGTTAATAGACAATAACCACAGCAAACAGACACTGTTATTCACAAACATGTCTGTTCAGCAACTCCCAGCTCAATGAGGTGCAAGTGTTTCAGGGTCGTCTGTCCTTCAACCTCGACATTGTGCAATCTAGCAACTGAAAGCACGAGACTGAAATCCAGGACTCCTGGGTTCTGTTCTCCCTAGGGAACCGGGGAGTTAAAATTTCTGGGTTCTATTCCACTGACTTGTATGTGGCTTTTGGCCAAGTTGCTTCATTGCTCCGTGCCTCAGTTTTCCATCTTTAAAATACGGATACCACCATTCATCTTTGTAAAGGGCTTTGAGATGTTCACACGAAAGGAGAGATAGGAGAACAAGGTATTATTCTCTGGATGATAAACTTTATCCTCATATATCGCTTGAGTCCCATCATCAAGGAAACCGCAGGACAGCCCTATCACTTTCATTAAAACAAAAGACTTGAAATGAGCTAACAAATTTTAACTCATTCTGCTCTAGACAAAAATGAAATGTCTTGAAATGCCTCTGGCGCAGATCTGTTGCAACTGATGAATAGATTTTGAGGCTAGAAGGGACCACCATTATGATCATTTAATTTGACTCAGCAGGCCAAAGACCCTCAACCGATACTAATGTGCTCATCAATTCCATAACTTCTGTTTGCGCTAGAAGAGATCTTTTAGAAAGAAACCAGTCTTGATTTACAGACTTCAAACAATGGAGGATCCATCACATCCCTACATAAATTGTTCCAATGGTTAATTACCCTGACAAAAAAACCCTGTGCCTTACTGCTAATGAACTTCTCACCAGCCACACATCCAGCGCAAGTATCAAGAGGTTTTAGGAGGTGGGAGAAGCTAGGGCTTCTACCAGTGAAGAGAGATGCTGGTTTATAACAATAATAGGACATTTCAGGTTCAAGCAGGAAAAATAGCAACTCACTTTCATTTAAACGTGTGATACAACCCCGCCCCTCATAGTTTTATGTAACAGTTAAATTGGCCAGTAGCAGTAACTTGCAATTAGCCGGACCACCCTTCACATAGAACCTCAGGAAAGCTGTAAAACAATTTTTTCGGTGGACGAACAGCACTTAACTGGAAACTCAAATGGCAGCATACTACAAGGTGAGGCGAAGGGGGGGCACTTTACCTGCTTTGCTGTACAGATGGCCAAAGTACTTCTGCACAGGAGAACTATCCTTTGGTGCACAGCAAAACAGGAAATCTTTCCACCACTACCCATCCTGCTGGCTGCTAAAGCTGCTGCAAAACATGCTGACGTCCAGGCACCACATACACTGCCACGACCTCTGAGTGTTCAAAAATCATAAGCTCATCCCCAAAATCATGAGACCAAAATAATTAATACTAATACTTTTAGGTTCTGTTTATTTGCCTTCTGGTTCTGGAGGCTTTAGGGTTTGTATTTTCAAGCTTTTCTCTGCAGCCATGAAGGCTGGACACATTTTTTTCCCATCATCACCTGGCTCCAGGAGCAGGGGGTTTAAGAGAATTACCAGCTATCACAAGAGCTGGCAGCCATGCCACACGGACTTTGGTTTGGAGAGGGGCTTAGCGTCTCACAGAGCTGCGTAAACACGACATTCATGCCATAATGGCACTGACTTGAAGGAGAGTTCAGTGCCCATGCTAAGCCCACTTCAGACTTGTTTGTGGCCACACATGGGCTCATGTGGTCACACACGTTCTCTCTGCAAGTCAACGTTTTCTCTGCTTGGCTCAGCCCATGTGTAGGGCCACATTTGAAGCCGTCAGCTGTTTAACTTTTGACAGCACACAAGAAACTGGAGAAACAAAATGTTAAGCTAAGAACATGGGAAGAGGTGCTCACCCATAGCTTTGGGGGGGATGAAAATTGCTCTAGGACACATGAATTGTTTTCTAAGAGGGAAAGTTACCGTCAGGTTTAGGGAGGGGGAAAAAGGAGGATAAAACGTCCTGCTTTCACAGACCCTGAGCACCTTCTTCTCCCATTGACTGACTGGAACTGGGGTCACTCAGCATTTGCAAAAAACCAGGTCACAAAGTAAGAGCCATTCAGCCTGCTTATGGACTGGGATAACTCGCGGCTCTGCTCAGAGGGGTCGGGGTGGTGGTTACAGAACTGAACTGGGAATCTGGGAACTTAGGTTCAATTCCTGGGTAGTCTCTTACCCACTCTGTGCCTCCGCTCCCCATCGGTAAAATAGGGAAAACAGCACCGCTCTTAACACGCCAGGGGTGTTATGAGAATAAATGCACTGAAGATTGTGAGGTGGTCAGTGATGGGGGACATAGATTAGATAGAGATCCCTTCCTCTCTTTCAACCCCTCTGTCTTGCTGAATAATGCTGTAAACTCTTTGGGGCAGGGACCGTCTCAGAGTCTGTGCAGTGCCCAGCACAAGGAGATCCCGATTTTGGTCGGTGCCTCCAAGTGCTGCCATAGGACAAATCAAATACCACCGCCGTTGGTATCTGAGCACTCAAACGGCTCTTACACGTGAAGCCCATGTTCTATTGCACTGAGAGACACAACTGACATTTCAATACAACAAAAATCACTGGTGGCCCATGTTGGGGGTGGGGTCCTTTTTGGTGTGTGCCTGTTATTTTAAAATATCAGATTTTAAAAGTAAAAGCTTTCCCCCCCCTCGTCATTCAAATAAGAAAAATATTAAGGAGCAGCAATGACGACTCTCTCAGACAGAGCCGTGCAGGGGGAGACACCTGAATTGGTTCAAGGGAGCCTCACAGCCCTGGAGAAGTGCTATATATAATGTACTGAAATATGTATTAGGTCTACAGCACTGCTGACATGCGGGGCATTTTGCATACAAGCCCAGGAGGAAGTCAATACCCCTGCCCTCAAAAGAGGATGGCTGTGAAGCCAGGGAAAACTAAAGTAAACGAAGAACCCTTTTCCCTCCCTCATTTTACCATTTAAATAAGACAGGTTCATTCAGCAGCCCACTTCCAGCATTCACTGGGCCTCTGAACGTTCAGCCACTAGCAGCTAGCACCCTTACGTGCTTTGCAATACCCACGAGATCCCCCTGGAATGGATGGGACCCTCTTTCTATTTGATCAGGAAGATTTATCACTTCCAATAACATTCCAGTTCACCTTGCAGGCCATGAACAGAACCTTGTCCCCCCCCTCCCCACCACCACCAAGAGGCACCCCAGCCTAATCCATTACCCTTTTAAATATTAATTCAAGTCTGTCTGTACTTGGTATAATTTTGAGATTGTTTGTAAATGTCTGTACTATGTCCACTGGCCACTCTATCTGTTAGTTTTACCTGCTTCTAATCTATATATATATTTGTAAAAATCCTATCTTAAGTACAAAAAGCCACACTCTGCAATGCAATGTTTGTATCTAATTGTAAAAGATATTGTCAAAGTGAATGTGAATTCGTCAGCTAGGAGTTGGCACTGAGTGATAGAAGTGTGCATGGCTGAGCAATTGAGTTGAGTGGAGTGATTGAACGAACAATTGGTCTGAGTGAGGGGCATCAAAACAGACAAGAAAACAGCAGCCTCACCTAAAAACGTTTGAAGGAAGAAGAAAGGAGTGAAGATAATAGCAACTGGCCGAAGAGGAGTCCACCCTGAAACTGTTGGAGCCAGCCCATTTCAAAGGACAAAATCTGATGAGGCTTGCAACAATGTGGGTGATTGAGGATCACACCAAAGATGCAGTTGCAGCATGACAGTGCAAAACCCATAGAGATACATGGGGTCCTTTCCCTATAAAATGGGACAGAAAGATGAATTCTGGAGGTTCGGGTCTACAACATCACACCAGCCAGGAGCACCGATGCGCATCGGCAGAACCTTGCTCCTCACCCTCGTGCTACAGTCACCTGGCCAGTGACTACCACGAGCACCTAGAGGCTGGTAACTATAACATCTGTGGGACCCTGTGTATGTCTGTCTGTCTCCCTGTCTGAGTGTGCCTGTCAGTGTGTATGACTGTGAATGAAACTTAGAATTGAAACATGTGTCAACAAAGTATATTTTATTAAACAAGAATTTCTGTCATTGGAATATTGATATAATGTTAATACTATTTCCGTAATGGTTGCATTGTTGATACTATTTAGTTAAAAGCACAGTATTGATGGTGTTGCAGTGTGGATACTTTTCTTTTCTTTGATACTATTTACCAAGTTTCCATATTCACAATAAATGCGGCTTGTTGCCTTATCCCCTAAAAAGATCCTGTGATATTTGTTATTTGGGTAACAACCTACGTCTATTAGCACCATCATTAGATGGAGCTACAGGTAAGGCAGGAACCAATGTTTGGGGAGAGGGGGGTTATTTTACAAATCCACCTCTCTGCACCCCAAACAACTAATTAAATCGGGCTGCAGAGGCGGGGAAATGCCTCCAGTTGCCCACAGGACAAGCCTTGAGGATTCTGACCAAAGTCTCCAATGCATTCTCCACAATCACTATGTCCAAGCCATTCCATTTATGACATGTAAAGTAGGAAGGACAGTATTACAGCAGCCTCCGAACAAGAGCCTCAAAGCACTTCAAAGGCTGCTCTACAAACAGGTTTTGTGCTGGGATAATTAGGACAGAGGGCTGTGAATTTTTACTGATATAGTGTGGACGCAACTATATGAGTGAAAGGTGCCGTATACCCACATAGCTTATTCCCATAACACTGTAGCTGCATCCACATAAGGGAGCTGTACCACGTTAACAGTATACTTAAAGCAGTACAACTTGTGTGTGGACAAGCCCACAGAAACGTATTAGTTCTAGACTCACATCATGTGCAGTATCGTAATCCAGAGTCCGCGCCAGGTTTATACCACTCATTTGAAACCCACACGGAGACGTCTTTTCGTTGTTGTTACCCATGCTGGCTGTGTAGACATCTCCTTACGAGCGCTACCAAGCTTGTCCTGCAATGCCAAATCATTCTGGATGTTGCCAAGTTTGATACACTCATCCAATTCGGTTTGGGCCGGGGGAATAAAGATGACAAGTCACATTTCCAAAGAGGATAACAACCATGAAGGCTTCCAAACCAGGTCAGTTTCCAAGCCACTAGGAGACACCTCCCATAACAAAGCGGCTCTGTGTCTAAACTCAGTTTAGGAGACATTAGGCTCTCAAAGAAAATGATGTCAAAGCAATAGAAAAATGTTAAAACTTCATTAAAAAAAATCGAGGGCTGCTATAATGAGCTGGCTGCCTCTGCCCACACTCAATCATCATCCGAGAGGAATTCAATGAGAGCCGGCAGTGACTCTGCCTGCCGTGCACAAACCCAGCATGCGCTCCCCATACAGAACGAAACTGGGCTTGATACAGAAGAAGAAATCAGCAGGTGCCCGACTGACAAGATGGATACAAGGGAATCCCAGCATAGTGACACAGCAAGTCTTGGAAACATGAGCGATGCTGCTGCTGTTGCTAGCCGCACTCAGGAACACAAACACCACTCAGAAGGAGAAGACCTCACCTTTGCTGACAAACTCAAAAGCCAGAAGTAGGTCAGGTTGTCTTTTAATCAAGTTCACCGGGGCTTAGAGAGCGAGAGAGGGCGGGGGCGGGATTGTTTTCAAAGAAATGGGATGTTCTGAACCACGACAAGCTGAAGAGGAGAGATTTGCCCCCCACCTTTACTCAGAGAAGCCAGGTCACATATGGGAGGTTTTCAAGGAGGAAGCTCAGTTGTTTATGCTGAAGAGCAACGCCAGCATCACTTTGGAAAGGATTTGAGATGGTTCCTTTCCTCCAGATGGGGGAAGAAATCCTCCTTCACCAGTATTCAAGGGGAGAGCTAGCTGCAGAACACATCAGTGCAGAACTCAGTCAGGAGCGCTCCAATTTGGGGGAAGCTCTGCGTTCAAGTCCCGCACCAGGACTTTCGCCCCCCACACTGCAGTGGTGTCCTGATGCAGGGCCTAAGAGATGCCGTCCTGTCAATAAGACAAGCCCACCTGTTCATCTTGGGCTGCCCCTGTCTATGTCAGGGAAGCAGCTAACGATGTGTTATAGAGGGGTTACTTTACACCTTCTTACATCACACAGATCTATTGCCACAAAGCCCCTACGATGAGCCCTGTGGGAGCGTGGTGAGGTGCTTGTCTCCCACCGCGCAGTGATCTCATTTTCTTTTAGGAAAACTCCAGTTCTATCTAGAGATTTATAGACTCCCCCTCCCCATTCACTGCAGTGTCTGAGCGCCTTCCAAACATTAACAAACTCAACACCCCCCACGGGATAGTGTCTGTGTCATGTTCCCAGTTATACGGATGAGGAAATGAGGCAAAGAGAGGGGAAGCGATTTGCCCAAAGTAATAGAATCACAGAAATGTCAGGCTGGAAGGGACCTAGACAGGTCATCAAGCCCAGCCCCCTGAGCTGAGGCAGGACCAAGTAAACCTAGACCAGCCCTGACATGTGTTTCTTCAACATGTTCTTAAAAACCTCCAATGACAAGTTTTCCACAACTGCCTCAGACGCCTGTTCCAGTACTTAACTACCCTTACACTTAGGAAGCTTTCCTAATATCTAACCTAAATCTCCCTTGCTGCAGATGAAGTCCATTACATCTTGTCTTACCTTCAGTGGACACAGAGAACAACTGATCACTGTCCTCTCTAAAAGAGCCCTTAACATATTTGAAGACTTATGTCCCCTGCTCAGCCTTCTTGTCTCAAGATTAAACAGCCCAGTTTTTAACCTACCCTCACAAGCCAGGGTTTCTCAGCCTTTTGCAATTTTGGTTGGTCTCCTGTGGACTCTCTCCAGTTTGTCCGCATCTTTCCTAAAGGTCACCCAGGACATCTCTGTGGCAGAGCTGGGAATTGGATCTAGATTTTCTGATTCCCAGCCTGGTGCTAAACACATAAAACCCATCCGTCCTCAGGGCCAGAAGTCTCATGTGAGGTTTTGATAACCACAACCACCCCGGATTATAGGCAGAGAGACTTGTTTGTTTTTAAAAGGTTACCATCAGATTAATGCCTTGTTTTAAAAAACAAAAAACTTTCCTTACCAACATAATTGTAGAGCATTGACACTGGAAGAGTTTTATTTTCTGCACCTCACTCATCTTAGACAATGAAGCTAGACTAGTTATTATTAATAACCATTGTGTTTATTACAATAGTGCCTAAGGACCAATCAAGAATAGGGACCTACGCTATCATGTTGTGTGTGTCCTAAAAGTACTGAGGACACTGCAGAAATAAATAATTCCTCTCTTTTAATCAGTGCTTAAAATGTTTGAGAACAGGGGACCATAGACTCACCCCGAAAACCATAATTAAAAAATTGAGCTAGACAACTGAGGAACACACTTTAAGCACTGTTTACCA
This sequence comes from Mesoclemmys tuberculata, assembly GCA_007922155.1. NCBI lineage: Eukaryota > Metazoa > Chordata > Testudines > Chelidae > Mesoclemmys > Mesoclemmys tuberculata. Next base: position 2,906,718 of record ML675652.1, read on the forward strand.
ACGCTGCTGCTCCCGGATTATGATAATGTCCTGTCCGCTCGCCTCCCTCCAAAACCACCCTTTTCCAGACCACTTTAAAGCAGTGCTTTTAATAGCCCATTTCACTAGACCTACAATGTTTGAGCTGAAATTGCTGGAAGAGGAGGGTTACAACCCAACAGCAAAAACTTTTCACAGGACACTTTAAAAGTTCCTGCAGACACTTGTATTTATCTTAGATTTTGTAATCACTTACCTCTAAATTCTAATCTATCCTGCATGGCATCGTCCTTTTAAACGCCACACCGTGGGGGAAAAAACAAGTGTATATTTCATCACTTGCTCTATGGTAGAAAACTAAATCTATGTATGTCTCTATTAATCTGCTACCCACCGAGGGTGGATTAATCATGCTTCCAACCCAACACTTCACGGAGACTGTATATAACTGATGTAATTTCCCCCCACCCAAAGACAGCAGGAAATTAGCAATTAAGGATTTGCTACAGATTGCACTGTTTGCTCCCATACCTGAGCTTTCACTTCACCTACTGAACATGAAGTTCCTTCAAGTCCAAACAGCCTCTAGTTTGGGGTTTCCAACTTCAGACACCCCAAGGCTGGCTCTCAGAGGTGCTGAGCACCCCCAAATTCCAGTTAAAGTCATGAGAACTGAGAGTGCTCAGTAATTCTGAAAAAATTAGGCCCAGGGCACCTGAAACCAGGCTCCTGGAATTAGAAGCCACTTTGGCACACTTGGCTATAACTTTTCTAGCTGCAGCCATCTCCTTCAGGCTGGCAACATTTGGGTTGATGCCCTATGCTGAGCCGATCAGCGAGAAGCAGGACTCCTAGGTTCTAGTCCCAGCCCCTCTCCAGCCTCATGGTGTGACCTTGGGCAAGCCACTTCCCCTCTCCGTGCCTCAGATTATCCACCTGTAAAGCAGGGATAATGTTCACCTCCTCACAGTAGGGTTGGGAGGATTAGTACATTAATACTACAGAAGCTCTTTCTAAATCCTTCAATGAAAGGTGCCAGAAAAGAGGAAAGCATTATTATTACAGCATTATACCCCACAACAGCCACTGCACAACGGGCCCCTCTGAATCTTGCTGGCTTCCCTCCCACGCACACCGCCCATGTGGACACCTTTATTCTGGTCTAAGAATGCCCACACAGGTGTTTGTACCTGTATAACTGGTAAAACTTCCCAATATATACTATACTGTAAACCACTTGGAGCAGAAATAGTCTTTTCATCCTGTGTTTGTACAGCACCTAGCACCACAGGGTCCTGATCCACAACTAGGACTCCTGGGTAACGGACAAGACCTAATTCACTGCTCTACAGACTGTGCAATGTATGCCACTGGCAAGTTCATCCTCAATCTATTTTCTCCAGCTGAACACCATTTTTTGCCATTATTTTATTTCCAGGGATAATTGCAGCCAATGGGACATTTCAAAAGGAACAGCCAGGGGGTCGATGGGAGACACTACCACAGAACTAAGTAATGAGGTCAATGTGGATACTGCATGGACATGACCTCTGCCCCTCCTAGGGGACACATCCTTTCCAGTCCCTCTTCTCCTCCTAGCCATTACTTTCCCTGCTGCCCTGAGCTTCATCCTGGCCTTATTCATCTGGTCTCAGAGTGGGAGATCTTTCAACCAGCAGTTACCTGGGTTTGTAAAGTGCCATATACAGATCTGGAGCCGTAACCCGTTGAAATTGCCACCACATTCTTTTCAGGACTGAAAATAAAAATTGGGCCATTTTGGCTATAGTTTTCAGAAACACCAAGTTCCATTTTCACAAGGGACTTAAACACCCTAGTAAATGTGGCCCTAGGCACCTAAAGATGCAGATAGGGGCCATGTAGGATTGTCATAAGCATCCAAATCCCATTGATTTCAAGGGGAATTAGGCACCCAAGCATTTCTGAAACTCCCACTAGCTCCTGCACAAACATTAAGCCTCCAAACGCTCTTGTGAAGGAGGCACATTTTGTTACACCCAGAGCACAGAACTGAAGCAGACAGGTGAAGTGACTTGCCCGAAGTTATCCAACAAATCATTGATACAGGCAAGACTAGAAGCCAGGTGTCCAGGTGCCTGTTCCCCTCCCTCAACTGTACTGAACTTCACTTCATCTTAGAAACACGAAGCAGACATTAGCAAGACCTTGCAAGGACGGAAAACTCAACTGCTCTAATCGAACAAGCTGCCGAATGCAAAACGCATCTGCTGAGCAGCCAGCCAGCATCCCCGCAGAGATCTGAAAGCAGAGCAAAGAGATGCTCTTCGCAAAACAGGAGGGCTCAGAAACTTGGGGGTGAGCGGAGAGAAAACCTGGGTTGCTGAGAAATTGTGACAGGACATGATTTAGGAGAAGGAAGTCATGCTGGGTCATTAATCTACTCTGTCCCCAAGACAGGGCTATCATGAGGTTTGCATTATCAGCTTTGTGAATGAACATGCATGTTGCTCTGACTTTCCATAAGACCTGGGTTTAATAAAGTAACTGTGATGACAGATGCAAAAAGCTAATTTGAGGCTACTTTTCTTCTCCACTGCTCGGGGAGCCTGGATATTATCTGCCTTGACTCTTATTAAACTCCCCAGAGATCTCAATTCTGCAGCACCACTAGTTAAGTCTAAATTTAGCAAGGTAATGGAAATAGTTGGAAAGCAGGCAATTCATTTTAATATCTGCACCTCTATGTTGCCAGGCAGATAATTTCTGAGTGATTTTAAAGCAGTCATCCAGAAAGAGAAAAATAATCAGGATACAAGCTAGATTATCAATTGATATGGGTGCTGATGGTCCTAATTACGATACTCTCTTTCTTCAAGAGCCTACAATGGCCATGCCATTGGAAAAAATGCTTCTGTACCAAAACTGCAGTGTTCAGGACATTTTAATAAACCTGGTGTTAAATTACGGCGCGAGACTGTCTCAGCAGCTACTTTGCCAGTATTTTCACGTCAGACAAAGTAAAGGTACACTAATGGTCACGGGCGTTATGGTACTGGGAAGTCACGTGGCAGGTTTCTCATAGAAAGAATCAACTGGTCCAGTCATTACAATGGGGTTACCCTGCCTAATTCCCAGGCAGCTCTTGCTAAGCCAAAATTATAGGCAAAATCAGCTCCCTTACCTTTCATCATGTGCAATATACGAACACCCAAAATAGGCGGCCTTTAGGCCTGAAAGTGAAGACCCCCCCAGAGATCATCTCACCTGACTGGTACCAGACCCAATCCACAGGAGGGTAGCAGGAAATGAAAGCAGGGCTCTTCCAAGGCACATTGCTCTGCTCTTAGTTGGACTTCAGCTTTTAAAGGGAAAGCTCATGCTAATAACCAGCTGCTGAAACACGAGGCTGTCAGATGCTCTGAAAAGGGCACAGCAAAATCTCCACTTAGACTGGAAGCTCTTTGGGGCAGGAACCGTGATTTTGTTCTGTGTTTGTACAGCGCCTAGCGCAATGGAATCCTGGTCCGTGCCTAGGGCTCCTAAGTGCTACTACAACACACACGTGATAAAAGGTCACAAACAAACCTCCCAAAAGTCTGTGCAGTTGATCAACATCTCACAGTCAGGCACTAGAAAGGCAAACAATAGTCGTACCCCCCGTCCCGTGCTGGAAACAAGCGCTGCCACTTCAGAGCCTACGAGCATGCTGCCATCATGTCAACTCTTTGGTTATGTGGTTGTATTTTATTTTAAAGGAGAAAGCGTCCAAGGGCCAAATTAGAGTAACTCATTCTCCCTTCCCTCCTCGTCGGAACAAGAAACACTGATGGGAATGTTCCTTAATTATTTTGGAGGAGACCGTAGAGCCTGGCAACTCCAAACAATAACTGCATGCACTTCCACGTTGCCCCTTCCTGCCGTGTGCTGTAATACCCAGCATCCCACATACAGCAAAGTCCAAAGTATAGCAAAGCACAAAGTACAGAGGCCCTATAGCACCTGCCCATGAAGGGGTCATAATAAATCATGGAGGGTGTAAAATTAAAGTAGTTACCTTCTTTTAAAGGCAGCTCTCCCCCCACACATTTTGCTCAGGGATTATTTGTCGCAGTTTATACTGTAAATAGCCCTTGTCCTCTACAAACATACTGGAAAAGCAGGGCTTGTCTAAGTCACTGCTGACATCAAAAATAAGAGGCCCTAATTTCAAGTCTAACTGTCAGAGGAGAGCAAGAGTTAGGACTTCTGGGTTCTTTGCCCAGCTCTGCCTCTTGGCACTTTGGCCAAGTTCCTTCTCTTCTCGGAGCTTCAGACTCCGTCTGTCTGTGAAAGAAGGTTGCTGCTTCCCTACCTCACAGGGCTCCTAGAAGACTCGTTGTCCTTAAAGAGCTTCGAGATCCTCAGAGGAAAGAATTGAGAAGAGGACAATGGATTGTCACCACTGGAGGTTTTGCAGAACAGGTTTGCCAAACACTTGCCGGGGTGGTCTAGGTATACATGCTCCTGCCTCAGTGCAGGGGCAGTGTAGATGATCTCTCGAGGCCCCTTCCAGCCCTGCATTTCTGTGATTAGAATATAGCAATATGCAGAATGGAAACTGCTTTCGGACAAAACTAACTACTTTATTCTTTACAAATTATGCTTAAACAGTAAAGCATCAACCACTTAGCGAAAGGGGGAAAGTGCGATCTTCCCCCTCTACAGTTCTTAACGCCGCCACATCACGTTTCAGCAACAGAGGCTTGCTGCTCCCATTTCGTTCCCAATCCAATGCAAACCTCCAGAACGCCACACCCAGCCGCTGCTGCATAACTCTCTACACTACAGATGCATGTCTTTGTTTTATTTTTTAAAAAGGCTCGGGCCAATGCAAAGGTTGAACACAGCTGGCATCCAGGTGAATTTACAGAGCTGACTCCCGACGGAGATGAAAACGCACTTCTGGGATGATGCAAGCAAGCAGAGAAATCTGGACACCTTCTGTCTTTTTATTAGCTTTGGGCTCTGAAGGACAGGTTATAGGGGCTGACCCTGAGGCCACGGGGGAGCTTGGTCTTGATTTCAACAGGCACCACATCAGATGCATGATGATTAAAGGGTCAGCGCCTGTAGAGCAAAAATAAACCCTTCTTTGGCAGAATCATTTCTAGTGCAAGGATTTAGCTCACCCAGAAAATAATGATCGGCCTCGCTATGGAACTCTAACACGGATCAACTATTTTATCAAGAGCTATGTTCATTCAAAAAAAAAAGGCAGAATGAAGAATTCTCTTCTCTTCCCCATTTTGACAGGGACACTGCGCCAACTGAATTAGCAACGACAGAAACGGATTGAAAACGAGTAACAATCCAGGAGCAGTTAGCTAACGCTGCCCTTTCACTGATGGACACAATTAACATATTCTAGAACAAACAGATGCAGATAAAACAAGGTTAAGATATACTGTGATGACTCTTCTTTAATATAAAATATTGAATCCAGCCCCAAAACCTAATGAAAGCAACTTTCACTCTTGCGCAGCTATGCTATCCGTTAGCACTTAGGTACAGCTGTTCTCAGCAAACACGCCCAGACTTCTGTTCAAAATGAAAAAAACACTAGGCCAAGATTTACAAGAGAGACTAGTAATTTTGGAAGTCCAGCCTGACACCCTTTAAAGAAAAGGATGGAGTGGGAAAGGTAGAACAGGAGTGAAAATGCACGTCTGGACTGAAGGGAAGACGGCCTCAGGGGAGTAAAAAGATAGAGAGAGGGCACACTCCCCCAATGGTTGCGACTAGGGATTGCCTCTCTAAGAGCCCTTCTTTCTATCTGTTTCTAGGCTACAAATGTAAATGTTTTCTAGCAAGCTTGCAACAAACACTGCAGAGTGCACAACGTTATGCTGATATGAGAACGCAAATATCTCAAATTATGGATGGAACTTTGCAGAAAGAATTTTTCTGCTCTTCTAGACCAGGTGAACAGGCCCCAGTGCCTGAAGCTGGGAGATGTATCAGACAGAAAGGATGAAGCTCAAAGACGACGACATTTCACTTTGCTGATGCTCAACAGGCAACATTGCAGGCACGGCATTAATGGAGTAATCCAGTGTCATGTAAAAGAAAGTTTAGTCACTGCATCTAACTACAGATCACTCGAAAGAAACTGTAAGTGTCAAACAGAAGTACAAATAATTATCAACTAGGAACCTGTCTGAGCAATCCGATCGCACAGCCATGGACTGAAACTCCTGGGATCTGGGTTCAAATCAAATTCCCATGTGAATTGGAACAACTCATTTAGTCTTTCCTGGGCTCCGTTTCCTTTTTGTAACATAAGGCAAACCAATCCTTCTCTACCCTTTGTCTGTTTAGACTGTAAACTCTTTGGGCCATGGACTCTTTCACTATATGCATGAACAGCATCTAGCGCAAGGGCTCCCCGATCTCTACTGGGGCCTCTACAAATAAATGCAGGAGACGCAGTTCAACATGCATGCACGGAAAAGGCCAGAGACTTATGATGCCAACGGTATTCATTTTATATTTATTAGAGATTATTTTTAGCGAATTAAAGACAACTTTGAAAAGGTTCCTGCACTCAAATGCCAAGATACATCTCCTGCCTCTCCAACCGCATCAGCGGACTGGACTTCCTGCTGGGAAATACCCCGGAAATAGCAGCTCGCTTAGAGAGACCTGAGCCAGTCACACCTATGGTGATATTCAAAAGAAAGTCAGGTAGTTCTAGAAACTGTTCTGAGACATCACTCTTAATGTATATCCTCTTATTCTGCAAACACTCTGTTACGCTACTATGGAAACTCCTGCACCCTGCTAAGAAGGCCAAGGAATATTTAAAATGTTATCCTGCGATGGCTTGCCATTTGCAAATTGAAACTTTCAAGAAATCTTGATCTCTGAAACCTCTGGCACACAACACTTCAGTCAGTTTAATTTCGGTCAGTCCCCTCTGCATTGTGGATAGCAGTAAAAATCGACAAGGACCACAAACTCAAAAGCTGCTTGCTGACCCTTTGGAGAGAACAATTTTATCACATTTTACTTTGCTGCTAGAGGAAACTGAACACTGTGGGGGGGGAGGGGGCGGGGGGTCACCGCCACAAAGGGGGGGAGCTGAGAGAAAGGCAGAGCAGAGAACAGAAGGGCTGGTTCATACGGTTTTTGAACCAATATAGCTGAATCAGTTCAGAAACTGTGGGTAGAGAAAGGGAGAAGGAGCCAAAAGCTGGTCTACGTACAGAAGTTGCAATGATTGAATTTAAGGTGTGAATTTAACCAGTACAAGAGGCTATGTGGACACAGATATCAGCATGAGTGGCTTATTTCAGTTTAGCTTTGGGCAAGGTCTTCACGGGAACAAAACAGGTGTGTTTTTTACATCGAGATAGTGAACTTGATGTTCAGGTGAATGCTAGCCCCCCACCGAGGGTTGACCTCAGCTCACTATGTCAAGGTAAAAACTACCTGTGCCTTGCCTCCACTGGGATTTTACATCAAGTTAGCACGTGTTTTTTACAGTGAAGACAGAGCCTTGATCAATCAGAAACAGGTTTAGCTAAGCCAAATAAGTCGCTGTTACGCTGAATTAGGAACATTGACAGCCTTCTGCACCAGATTAACTACGCTGGTTTAAAAGCCAACACACATGATGACACCAGTGCAATTATCTCATAACATCAACAAGCCATTAGTTAAACTGGTGGCAAAATCCCTGATTTCAGTTTATCTTAAACCCCGTTCCTAACTGACACACTGAACAGCAATAAGCCTGGCTTAAACTGAAAAGTGTCAAGCCTTTTGCATCAGTTTAACCAAACAGGTGTAAAATTATGTTAAAGCTTATGCAACTTTGATGCATAGACATGCCCAGAGTAGGTAGAAGAATGAGCAAGGAGGAAGAAGCCAAAAAAGAGGAATTCTGATGTTCCAAAAATTTTTTGTAGAGCTTCTTAAAATGCATAGTGAGCCATTCAAAGTTCAAGATTAAATAATGAGAATGAGGTCATTAAATACTCCATGTACAAACACAAGCAAACAAACACACAATGTGTATGCAATTATCCATCCATGCTATCCCCAAAATAGTTGCATGAAAGCATACTAGATTCTTCCCCTGCCAGTAGGCGAAAATATGTGGTGCCAAAAGATCTTTGGTGTGCCTTTCTCCATTGACTCTTCTCTTGATCTGTGAGCCCATGGCCAAATATATTGAGAGAGCCAAGAATATGAGAAAAGGGAATACATTTTTAAAAGACACTAGGTGAAATCCTGACACTGAATTCCAATCCACAGCCAAATTTTTTTTTAATGGCTGAATTATAAACCTCCCCCTGAAAATAGTGTTTTATAATGGAAGTGATGACACAACCTTAAATATAACAGCACAAATGGTGTCGCTATTATAAGAGGAACCAAAAGCATCTGCATGCAGACGAGGGAATTTGGATATCATGGAGAGAAGCCAGAAGCGGTGGGGAACATGACAGTCAGTGGGGGCTAAAGACAGAGGGAGACGGTCTCTCATCCACCATCCCTCTGCTTTACCATCAGGGCCAGCCCCAACCAAGTTTGTCTGCTTCTCCCATAAACCTCTCCATGCTCTTTTCCAGGCAGCCTCTTCCTCCCTGAACTGATCGCTAGGTCTGCTGCTGTCTGCTCTTTCCAGTCCCTTCTCAAGACACACTGTTGCTGTGACACCTTGATGTGCCTCTCAACAGTCCCAGGTTTCGCAGGACTGTCCGGCTGTGATCCCCAAAACCCCTTATCCCAGTTGACGCAGCTCCTGTCCCATGGGGTTGGCTGGGCTGGGCTCTCTGTTCCCTGGTGCCTCAGGTCACAGCACTGCTCAGGTTTGGCCCGGCCCCCGCGCACATACAAATCTGAGTAAGTCACATTGGGACCTGGCACACAGTGTCTCAGTGCCACTCACTCATGCTGGGCCTGGTCACGCCCCCATTGGGCAGCTAGGCCAAACCTGAGGTCTGTGTGTCAGGGTCCAGGTTGCAACACGTAGAGCTGGGGAGCCAAGCCTAGCCAGCCCCAAAGGACAGGAGCCACAGGACCTACTGCAGCCATGGCTGCATGGGGAATGCAGGGGTGGTTCACTCTGCGATCATATTCTCGACACCTGCACAATCTAATGTGAACAGCACCAGAATGAAAAAAACCCTTGACTATTGAACTTTCTGATCCTAAACGGGTTTCTTTACCACCTCATTCCACTCCAAGGACTTCCAGGGCCTCAGCAGGGCTCCACCAGTGGGATGGCAAGCTGGGGCTTTTATCTTTAATCACGTCCATCTTTCTAACCTTTGCTCACTGGCCAAGAGTCAAGAATGACGCTCCGGGGGTTCAACTTCTGGAATGAAGGACAGAGACGTCCTCAAAGACTCAGCCAGTGAACACACCATTCAGCTGATAATCAGCCAGGTGATTAATTGATCAGGGGGAAAAGGGACTGGATATTCCCACGGGATAAAAGAGGAATGCCAGGGGGCATGGGTGTAGGCAGGGTGACATAGGATTCCAATCATCCATTCCAAATGAGTGACCAAAACTCACTAAGACTCCAGATGAGGACAGCCGCTTACTGAACTACCGCCCAACTTACTAAATAGCTCAGCGTTTTGTCTCAGTGTGATTGCAGGGAATGGAAGGGAAGAATACAACAGAAATGGCAACAGCTGACGTGAGGGGAGAGTCAGCTGATAGGGATATGCTTCATATGCTACACACTTGCAGGGCACCTGTTTCAATCCAGTCCCAGGTCTTGGCTGGGGTACGGGAGGAGTCAGGGAACGGGTCTGCACAGGGAACCAAATCCAAGGAATGGCGTGTTTTCCTTCCTCATGGCCATTCGGTGGTTTGCATGAAAGGAGCTGAATGATTTCAATGCAGCTCCTGGAGGAAGAGTCACCCCCACCACAGAAATCCACCAACACAGCTAGCAGCCTCAGGTCAGAACTGGTCTGGAGACTCACCCCCCACTCCTACATTCCCCCTAAGTTTGGAGTCCTGGCTGATTGGTGGGTGCAGCTGCCACTCAAACATACCTGGGCAGTGCCGGTTTAGTGGCCAGGGAAACAATCTCCAAAACTGTCAACCTAGCACCTTTCATCAGCATCTCAATTCTCTTCCTTTAAAAAAAGAGAAAGAGAGAGGAACAGCTGAAAGCTGCCCCAACTTTAGATTCAGATAGATCCCACTCTTGCATTCCACAGGAGGCAGCAAAATAGATGGGGAAATCTTCTGCAAATACATGTAACAGCTCTTTGAAAACACAGGAGGCCCAGATGGAGTGCTGAGACACTGACAGAACATCTGTATTTAACCACGGATTGAGGCAAATAGCCTGCAAACTACCAAATGGCTAGCTTTGATCTGAAGGAAGATACTGGGGACATCCAAAGCTATGACTTAATTAAGGATTGCCACCATAAATTTAAGAGGCGAGGCAAGGAGGTTATGCCATTCATACTTGATAGAACAGAGGCAGAAAAAGGAGAATGGATCTGAGGGGAGTGCATAAAGCAGTGAGGGATCTTAACTTTTTTAAATGGTTAGAGAAAGCAGGCCTGACTTCTCGAAGCAAGACTGAAAATGCAGGCTAAATTCACAACCGTGAAGGCAACAGGTGCAACAAGACCACTTCAGCTGGCATCAGAGACAAGGCGAATTGAACCAAGGCCAGCCACTGGTGGAATTTCTTTACACAGAGAACGGTTAAAGGAGCATGAAGGCTGGGAGGCCTAAAAGTAGCTCGGCCAGCTGTGTTTTGATTTGCAGACAGGCACGTGTGTTCGTCTGTTTCATTTTTGGCAAGTGGGATGGGGAGTTAAGCACACCAACGCTACTCCCCGGAGCGATGGAAGAGAAGAACTCCTGTGTGCGTTGGTCCCATATCGGACCTACGACAAAGAGCGAAGCAGGCAGGAAAGAGTCACATTCTCACAAATATGGGAGCAAACCTGAGGGTTGTTACTAAAGCTTTAACTCTGCAATGGTTATTCAATTCCCCTCGTTATTTCCTAGGTGCTGCGTCTCTTCTAGGAGCACCAGAGTCAGTCTCCCCAGCACAACTAGCAGGGAAGTATGCCTCCATTGGTGGCTGCTCCTCGGATCCCAAGGAAAGATCCGAAAGATCCTGCTCCTCCAAAAAACTCTCCCCCAACACCAGCCACTCCATTGAGCCCTGGGGATCAGATGCCTTAAGACTGCTGGAAGCTTCCTTTGGAAGAATGGGGTAACTCGCAGGGCCATGCGCCTTCCGTCACTCCTGCCTCCCAGGAAACTCATGCAGAGAGCTGCACCCAGCCACAGAGAGGAGGAAAGAACACAGGTCTGCGTGAGAGCCCACAATGGAAGACAGGTCATGACCCTGGAACCTTTCTTGGGAGGCAGGTTAGGGAAAAGTGAATCATGAAGGGGCTAGCACCCAGCAAGGATGAGTGAGAAGCTACTCCAGACCACATATAGCCTCAAAGAGCTGACAACTACATGCCAAGCACTGGGGGAGATATCATCCCCATGCAACCTCCTTGGACATTTTTCTCATGCTCCCCTGAAGAAGTCAGGGAACAGCCATGTCCAGGAAGCTAACCCTCCCCATTGAGTGTACCAAGGACACCAATATATGGTCAACTTCCAGTGTCTCTGGCAGGTGGCCAGGGCTTCCCCGGCCCCTGGGAATCCGAGGGAAGGAAGCAAGTAAACACCAGGTGGACAGAATCAGAAATATTTTTAAGCCACAAAGACCCCAGTCTGGTCTCATGCTCCGAACACTGACAACTAGGAGCCCAGCTCCCGCACACCCCGGGCAAGAGACTCATCTCAGTACACACTGCGGGGCAGGAGCTGCACCGGCCTCTCCCAGGCACATTTCAGGGGCAAATGTGGGCAATAGCACTGTCCTGCCTAACGGCTGTGCCGTGAGGACAAATACAGTAAACGCTGTGAACTACTGTGATGACATGGGCCAGATAAGTACTTAAGAGAGATGCACAGCTTCTGCTAACTACAGACCCACACGACTGGCTTCTTCGAGTTCATCTCAGCATTACTTTCTGGGAACGCCCTGGAGCTAGGCTGATGCGGATGCAGGAGGACATAAGCTCAGCAAATTTGATGGCAACTGGAGAAAGGTTTCTGTGGTTCCCAGAGTTTGGCAGCGGAGTCCCCAATTCCTATCCCTCCATCCCAGCCCCTTTCGCGCCCTTCAGCCTGCCCTGGCAGTGCTGCTGGGTCGAAGCCGAGCGTGGAGATTGTCAGCAGGGTGGCTCTCAGATGTGACTACAATGGGTGTTGTTCAGCAACCCCGCAAGCACAACGTCACTCAGACAATGCAACTCAGAGCACAGGGCCAGCAGCACTGGGGAAGAGTGAAAAGCAGAAGGCTTCCTGAGGGGGGAAGAAGGAAGGATGCTTTGGATGGCACAGACAGGAGGCTGCTCTGAACCCCAAAGGCAGAATGAATTACCTGAACCCCCTCTCACACAGCCAATACAATGACCAGCTACCAAGGTCTGATGTGCTCAGCATTTAAACCTGCCAAGATGACTGCAAACATAAGGGTCAACCCTTCAGCCCGTACCCTGAAGTTAATGGGACCGCTTTCCAGGAGTAAAGGCCGCAGAAACATTAAAATTATACTAAACCCGAGACTTGTTTCCAGCCACCACTTGAACTGGCATCTTCCATCCTAACAAAAATAAACCCTGCCCTGGATAACTGCCACTCTACTTTCACTAGCCTCCTGCCTGTCATCAAGGTATCGCCAAAGCCAGCAGAAGAGCATCTCCCACCAACATAGTGCTCTCCACACAAGCGCTTATGCAGGCAAAACTTATGCTGCAGGAGCGGAAGGAGTGTCCACACACCTGAGCGACAAAAATGTTGCTGGCATAAGTGGTAGTGTAGACAAGGCCTAAGACACCACACAAACACAGAAGATAGCCAGCTAAAAAGAATGCTCTGAGTTCAGCCTTAAATGTTCACGAGAAAAGCTATACATTTACATACCTCCTTTCATACACCGAGGGTACGTCTACACTTAAAACACTACAGCCACAGCACTTCAGTGTAGACACTCACTACCGCAACGGGAGGGGTTCTCCTGTCACTGTAGTTAATCCACCTTTCCAAGAGGCAGTAGCCAGGTCATCAACCCCGGGGGTTAGTTTGGCACAGCGACATCCCTCATGGGAGGTGGATTTTCACACCCCTGGGATTTAGCTATGCCAGTGTAAGTTTTCAGTGTAGACCAGCACTTAGATCAAGCACTAAGCTAAGCATAGTAGCTACAGTAATAGGTGCTACAGAAGGCCTTGAGATCAGACAAAGCTAGAACATGCCAGGATAGCCAGGTGGTTTGCCTACTGGTATAAAAAGGTATCACTTCTCCCACCCCCCACAGAAATGCAGCCATCTCGGGGAGCAAACACAGCACCCATTTAACAGCACACAACAGTGGTATAAGACAGTTTAGGCCAGGAAAATGAACATGAATCAAGTCGAATTACCTATGCTGGAATTTGGTCACGACACACAGATGAACACCCCATGTTTGGAGGGAAGGGGGAGTGCCATCGGAGTTTTAAAGGCCACAAATATTAGAAACTTTTGAAAATCTTGACCTGGATTTTAGTTTTATAGCCCCTTCAAAAGCTCCCTGGCACCAGGCAGGAGCACTGGTTCAGGACCAACTCGAAAGGAAAAGCACACCTAACAACCATCAACACCACTGCCTGCGTGCTACTGTGGGTTCTCCCAAGCACTGCCCAGATCCTATTTAGCTTGCAAGCCATGTGGGGATCCCAGCATGAGGCATTCTGGCTGCAGCTAGGACCCTAGGCGAACCACAGGTATGAAAGTGATAAGACAGGCATCTGACACAGAACTAGAAGAGAAAAGACCTTGTGACAGGAGCTCCTCCAGCACACAGAAGGTGTAATAAAGCAACAGGTCTGACACAGAGCACAAAGTGCAGGCCCAGACACACACAGATAAAAAAGAAGCCAGGAAGGCCTTTATGTACAAGTTTATGTTTTATCCTCAGCTCAAGAGCAGCTAGGCTAGCTGCCTGCATTAAGGTACAATGCAGGAGCAATAAACGGAAGAGTGGGGGGTAGAAATCAAGTCTACCCCGTGTCGTGAAGAGACTGCAAATCTATGGCAATGTCACAAGAGCCTGGCCGACCATTCCAGCAGCCAGCATGGCCTCGCCCAGGACACTCACCGTAAATCAAGTGCAGGCACTCTTTGGACAGCCCAGGGCAACTGGCCTCCTACAAGAAGTTTCTGCAAGGTTGGAGATTGCCAAGACCCTCAAAAAACCATGGAGACAGGCTCAGTGGTCTGGGCCTTATATCCTCAGGCTCACTTTTGGTCCCCCTATCTCAAAACAGGAATGGAAGCAGTTTTGGAGAGGGGCATCAAAAACAACCAGATGCCTAAGACTTCCACAGAAGATTGCGACTGTTCAAGAGACGCTAGGACAGAAAAGAAACAGAAGAGGATGTAATAAAGGTTAATAAAATAATTCACGATACAGAGGCCCTGCCCACCTTTTCCTAACACAGGATCACGGGGACTCATCCAATGAAACTGAATGGCAATGAATTTCAATCTGCTCAAAGGAAAATGTTTATACCACACATTATTAACCTGCAAAACTCACTACCAAAAGATATCTTCATAGCAGGATTCGAAGGAGGACTGGATATGGATAGTAAAAATAGCATCAGTTACAATCTTCGTTTCATATCGCGTTTAACGTAAGGGATAAAAACCTGCTACAGGGCCCACGACAATGGCTAACGGACAGCAGTTTGGACGAAACATCCCTTATGAGCAACTTATTCCGTAACTATGGGACTTCTGCAACTCTCCCTGAAGCATCCAGAGTTGGTCAGACAGAAGACAACAATAATAATATAATGTAGACCCCTGGCCCGGCCTACTTTCTATCCTTATGGCAAACAAACCAAGACCCAGGAAGTTTACTGCGTTGGTGTTTTTCAGAGGCGCTCTTAAAAGCACAGGCCCTGTCCTGTAGGAATATTAAAGACCCCAGCACGCTTTCCATAAGGACAGGGTGTTTGCTCCCACTTGCAGGCCCAGAATCCCGCTCCCATATCGCCAGCGGCTGCCCGGCGCTGGCTGGCGGCCTGTGGCGCGCGCTGCGTGCAGGTGGTTAGTGGCTCACGTTCCATCGCGACGCCTCTCTCTTTCAGAGCCCTTTCCGCCGGCGACTCTCACGGCGCTTGCCAGTCCTTCGTCTCTCTCTGTGGGACCCAAGACCCCACCAGCCTCGGGCCCCTCGTAGCGCCCCGCGTCCCCCCCCGGGGCATCGCCGGGGCAGGTGGCCAAGCCCTTCGCCACCTCGCCCTTTCCCAGCCTCCGGCTGGTGCCAGGTGGGCGGAGAAGGGGGAGCCCCAACCTCAGACCAAGGGGGGCCCCCAGGGAGGTGACGGACGAGAACCCCCCAAATCCCCCCCCACCCAAGCCACACGGAGCGGGGGAGGGGCGCCCCGGCCCCCACACCCCGGGGCGCAGCGAGGCGGCCGAGCCAGGGGCCGGAGGCGGCCCCGGGCCACACGTGGCCGGCGACGGGACGGCGCCTGGGGGCTGTAATTCCCGCCCCCCCCGCTCCAAACCCCTCAGCCCAACCCGGGGGGGTAAATCCTCCCCTCCCCCTCCGGGCCCCACCCTGCGGGGCACGGCGCCCCTCCCCCCCACTGCCCCCCCGCGGAGGGGGAGAGTCCGACTTACCCGGGGGTCCGTCCCCCCCCGGTCGCTGCTGCCGCCCGCGGGGCGAGGGGGGGTCACCGAGCGGGGCCTGGCCCCCGCCTCGGGGCGCGCGGGTGGGGGAGGGGCGGGGAGGGGGCCGCGGGGGGCGGGGCGGGGCGGGCGGAGAAAAGAAAAAAACCGAAACGGAGGAAAAAAAGGGGGGGGGGAAAAGAAAGAAAAAAAAAAGGGGGGGGAGAGAAGCTGCGGCCCCTCCCCCTGCCGGCGTGCGCGCTGCGTCACGGCTGCGTGCGCGCTGCGTCACCGCGCCGCGTTGCCAGGAGCGACCGCGAGACGCGCCCGCCCGGCCCCGGCGAGGGCCGCGCCCCTCCCACCCCCGGGCCTGTGGGCGGGGCCCGGCCCTCGAGCGGGGCCACGCCCCCAAGTCTTGACCCCGCCTCCTGTCCCACCCCCCAGCGCCGCTCCCCCACTGCCCCACCCCCACTCCGGTGACCCCCCACCACCCCAGCCCCCACTCTCCCACCTGCACCCCTCCAGCCCCCCACCCCCACTACTCCAGCCCCACATTGTCCCACCCCCACCGCTCCAGCCCCCTTACCAGCCCCCCACTTTCCCACCCCCACCGCTCCAGCCCCTGCTGCCCCCGCCCCCGTTTCCATTTTTTTTCCCAACCCAAAAAGCATCCCCCGCCTCTCCCCCAGAAAAGTCATCTTTTGTCAGAAATGTGTTTTGATGGAAAAAATGGAACCAGCCCTACCCAGTCCTTGCCCTGCCCCCAGGCCAGCTGGGAGAAGCGGGTTGATTTGTTGCTTCCATCAAAACCTACGCGTTGGACTCTGCCTCAGCCCTTCTGCCCCCAGAGAGGCGAACGCTTCACCCCAGTGGAGACACGGCCAGGGCCATGCTTCCCTCCACTTTGCTGCCGCTCCTCAGGGAGGTGGAGTTTCTACAGCGACAGAAAAGCCCACTCCATCGCTGTAGGGAGTATCCACCCCACAGCGCTGTCCCTCCGGCGACACAACAGTCCCGCTGTAGCTCTCACAGTGTAGACATGGCCCTACGCTAGGCATCCTGTGCCAGCGTCCTGTCCTGGCAAAGCGCTTCTAGTGTGGACACAGATTGCACCCTTATCAGCTTAGCCGGCGTAACTGCATCTACGCTAGGGGCTTTCAGCGACACCGCTCTGTCAGTCACAGATCACACCCCACAGACCTGGCCTGAGGGCTGGGAACATCTCTCCTCCGGCTATGGCTCTGCTACAGCCACTCAGTCCCCTAGGCTGGGAGCTGCTGCCTGCCCCTTACTCTTTGCCATACACAGACTGCAAGCTTTTTGGGGGAGGGATTGTCATAGTCTCTGTGTGCATTTGTGCAGCACCTGGCGCAATGGGGCCCTCACCTGGCTGACACCCCTAGCTGCTATCCCAATGCAAATATAATTGTCACGCAATGACTCTCGTGTTCGGTCCCAAATCAGCCTTTTTTTTCCATTATTATCTTGGCTGCTAAGCCACAAAACCCAGCCAAATCCACCAGGACTCCAAACTCGCCCCTCCCTCCCCCAGGTCTACTTTAAAGCCTCCAAAATCTGTCTGGCAGCCAGTCTGTCCCACGGGAACGTTCCTGCCGGATCAGAGGGGCATTTATCTGAGCTGGGATCAGCCAATATTTGCGTCAACGGCAGTGAAACGAGACTTCTCGGTAATCCGGGAGTGGGGCTGCGAAATTGGCTCAGGGTAACACAACCTCTGCTTTTACCCTCCCAGCTCTGACTTTGAGTGGCTCCTTTTCCAGACGGGAACCCAGCTCCGTTGTCGTAGTACCAGACCTTGCACTGTTCGCGGACATCAGCCTGCTGGATCCCTGCGATCTTTGCCTGCGGGGATCAGAAAGAGATGGGCACGGTGCAAGCCCTCCTGCTTTTAACATTCCTCGGAGCTGCCGAGCCCAGCGCAGGTAGATGCCCTGCCTGTGGGATGGCAGCCCTGGACCCAGAGGTGCAGAAGACATTCCTCATTGAGCTAGCAAAGCAGAGTATTCTTTCCAAACTGCATTTGAAGGACCGACCTGATGTTACCCAGCCGGTCGCCAGCATGGTGCTCCTGACAGCTCTGGGGAGGCTACGTGTCACACAAATGAACCAGGCTGTTGCTTTGGAGAGGCCAAGCCAGAGCCCTGAGACTGATGAGCAAGAATATGAGCTTCTCAGCTTTGCTGAGCCAGGTCTGTATGGTGTCATGGGCAGAGCAGAATGAAAAGACTCCTGGTGGGTAATTAGAGGCATGCAATTGGGGGGTTTACGATGGACAAGGAGTGTTGCAGGGGCTCATCAAGGGAAAGAGAGACACACCCCAAAAGGGGCCTTTTTAAACTTTTGCATAGGGAGCATTTTACCCCTGTAGTTAATAAAAATCACACAGTTAAAATCCTCTGTGCATTGCTTTGGAAATGCAATTCTAAGAAGGGTCAGGAACAAAAGCCGCTGGTAGCTTCCACAGTGAACTTACATCCAACCTACCTCGTCTAACCTGCAGCAGGGAAATAAACGAATCAGAGTAGTTATCAATGGGTCACTGTCGAACTGGGAGTATCTAGTGTGGTCCTGCGGGGTCATTCCTGGGTCTGGCGCTTATAACATAAATGGATGACATCAAACTGGGAGGCATTACAAGCTTTGACATGCAGGACTAGAATTCAAAATGAGGGCAAAGCATTCACGTAGGAAGGAAAAATCCAATGCCCACTTACCCACCGGGGGGAAAGCGACTAGGCCGTCGTCCAGCTGAAAAGGGCTATAGTGGATCGCAAATTGAATGTGAGTCAACAACGTGATGCAGTTGTGAACAAAGCTCATGTCATTCTGCCAGGAATTAAGAAGGAGTGTCGGTGTCAGACATGAAGGGTAACTGTTCCCCTCTGCATGGCACTGTTTGGGAGGTCTCAGCTGGAGTATTGCCACCCATTCTGGGAGCTGCACCTTAGGAAAGATGTGGACACATTGGAGAGAGTCCAGAGGAGACCAACAAAAAATGATCATACCTGACCTGTGAGGAAAGGATTAAAAAATTGGGCCATTTAGAAGTCTAGGGCGGACCTGAAAACAATCTTCCAATATGTTAAGGGCTGTTCTACAAACAAAGAAGTAATGAGCTTCATCTGCAGCAAGGGAGATTTACATTGATAGCAGGAGAAGCTCTCTAACAAAAAGAGCAATTAAGCTCTGGGACAGGCTCCCAAGAGAGGTTGTGGAATCCCCTCACTGGAAGTTTTTAAGACCAGGTTGCACAAACACGTGTCAGGGCTGGTCTAGGTTTACTGGGTCCTGCCACTGCGCAGGGGGGCTGGATTTGATGACCTCGCTAGGTCCCTTCCAGCCCATTGCTATGAGTCTACAAGGCCAAATTCTCTGTGGGCCTAAAGGGGTGAAAGCATTGAAGCATGCGGGGCTGGTCCCATTTACAGCAGCATTCAGCCGGGGAGCAAAATTAGCTAGCCCCCCGAGATGGCAGTGGCAGACAGCCAAGGTGAATGTGGCCTTTTGAGTTTAATTTTTATTCCATGCACAGGACCTTTCCACTGTGCTGTATGGTACTTGAAGATCCCTCTGACTCATTAGCCCCAAGCTAGGCTGGAGAGGCTATAATGTAATTCTGCTGCGAGCGTGCGGGAGGCACTGGTGTTGCTGACTTTGGGCTGAACTAGAAAGCCAGTGGCACTTCTTGTACACACAGGGATTTTTACACACGCCCACACGCACACTTACTTTCCGCCGGATTTCACGGCCTTCTCGCCTTCCTTCCCTAAACGGTAGTGTGCCGCTGTGGAACAGCTGCTGCGCTCCACCCCAGATGCAGCTCCATTTTCAGAGGGCGCTCCTGAGTGCGCCTCGTTTGTAAAGTGCTATGGGATCCTTCGATGTTTGCGTACAAAACAGGATTCGTTCTACTTTGAT
The DNA here is from genome assembly GCA_007922155.1 of Mesoclemmys tuberculata. Lineage (NCBI taxonomy): Eukaryota > Metazoa > Chordata > Testudines > Chelidae > Mesoclemmys > Mesoclemmys tuberculata. The sequence continues at coordinate 2,926,380 of ML675652.1, forward strand.
GAAAATTCAGCCACCTCTGGGGTGGAACACAGCCCCTGCTCTCCCTCAGCAGTACGAATTGCAGGGCTCTCAGGTGGAGAAGGGGAAGATCAACGGATCCAGCTGAAATCGTGGGTGCTTGGGATAAAAAGTGACTACCCAATGTGGAATTTAGCTAGTAGCCAGGGCTGACACCCCCACCCTCGCAGTAGATCCTTTCATATTTAAAAAGCACCATCAGCTCTGTAGCACCCATGGCGATTAGGACTTTGGATCTGTGTTTCCAGTGAAAGCCAGCACCACTGCACCGGCTAGCTCCCTACCAAGCATGACTGAGAAGCCATGTTTCCTGAAGTCTTGGAGCTTTCCTTAGCAGGCTCCAAGCCACATACTGACTAGTGCCTGCCTTTTTAAGTCACCAGCAGGCAGCCCAGCCGCGGCCCCGGCTGGCATCAGACCCAGGCGTCTGTTGGGAACGGTTTTGGCTGGGCACAGAGCTGTCTCAAGTGCAGCCAGCGAGGCAGTTGCCGGGCATGGCCCTCGGATGTGTTTTTCCAGGGATGTCACTTTGCCTTTGGAAAGGGCTGTTTGCCAGGCAGCCTCCGTGGCATTGTGTCGGTAGGTCTGGACTCTGTGCCACATCACAGGACCTATGCGATATGCCAGCCCCTTGTCCGAAGGAAGGGCCCGCCATATTCTTAAAACAGCTCTCCTCCATGAGACATTGTTGTGTCCCAATCCAGGCCTGGAGAGAGAATCTCCTGGCACAAAGACATGGCTGCAGGGAGCCCGTGAACCTCAACCTATCAATTCACCCTCTAGATCGAGACATGAAGAAAGGGATTTCTTTTTTTCGTATTTAGCTCTGTAGCGACAGGCGAAGAATGACCTTACACTTAAAAGAGCCGTTTCCTCCTAGAGGAGCTTGGGACAGCAGGTATACACAAGGAGCACATCACCCCCTGCTGAAATGCAGCTGCCTCTGGGGTGGGAGAAAACGGCACAGTAACACAGCACAGCAATTTAGGCAGCAGGAAGCGGAAAGCTGGTGTCAATCAGGGTAGATTCATTAAAGTCAATGTGGATTGACACCTGCTGAGGATCGGGTCCCATTTCTTTCTCCAGCTCTACCAGCAAAGGGAATTTAGGAAAGGAAAGTGGGATGAACCCAATTGGATTTGACCAGGACACCTGGAGTCCTTCCACTCCACTGCTCCAGGGCTTGTACTCAGCAGTTAGAGTTCAAAATGCCGTGGCAGATTTGGTGACGTCTCCAGATGATTCCTGTTTCTTCTAGTCTAGTTCTCCCTCTCCCTGGCCCCGAGAGAAAGGTCGTCTCTGCCCCCCTCTTATGCTGGGCTAGCCCCGCGTAAACTGGGAGTTCTCACCTGCTTCGTTGCCTAACGCCCCTTGCTGCTTTGTCTGCAGGGCCGTCTGCCCCCAGCAGGACACGTCTGCACTTCCACTTCAGCCCGGAGGCTGACAGACGTGTCCAGATCCTCCGGGCCGACACGTATGTGTTCTGGGCAGCCCCCGGCGGCCGCGCACGCAGGGTGACGGCCAAGCTGCTGCTGTCTCAGCCGGGCGATGCCAACCTGACGCTGGTGGGCAGGCGGCAGCTGGAGGTGAGGCGGGGAGGCTGGGCCACAGTGGAGGTGAGGGCCGCCGTCCAGAGCTTCTTCAGCAAAGGCAGCCAGCGACTAACAGTGGAGCTGGAGCTTGAAGGAAGCCGGGAACCCGCCCGGCTCCTCAGCAGCAGCGACTCTCACCGGCCGTTCCTGGTGGCCAAGGTCCGGGTCAGTCCTCGGCACCGGATCCACCGCCGGGCCCTTGAATGCAACGGCAAGGCCAAGACGTGCTGCAAGAAGCCATTCTTCATTGACTTCAAGGAGATTGGCTGGGAGGACTGGATCATCCAGCCGGAGGGCTACCGCATGAACTACTGCACGGGGCCATGCCCCATGCACGTGGCCGGCGCGCCCGGCCTGGCCTCCTCCTTCCACACGGCCGTTCTGAACCTCATCAAGGCCAACAGTGCACAAGCCACCTTCCGCTCCTGCTGCGTCCCCACGCGGCGCCAGCCCCTCTCGCTGCTCTACTATGACCAGGACAGCAACATCATCAAAACCAACATCCCCGACATGATTGTGGAGACGTGTGGCTGCACCTAACCCGCTGCCTGGGCGCTGAGCAATTCTTCCCTCTGGCTGGCACAGGACAGAGACACCCTCCACCCCCGACCCTCTTGTTCCCTGGAGCGCGCTGAGTGCGCGGAGGGGTAGCAGAACGAGGAGCGGTTTGGGGCGAGCGGGTGAAGTGAGGGGTGGGCTGGTCCCGACAGAAGGGACACGGCTCTCTGGCCATAAGGCACCCGTGGGTGACTCTTTAGGAGGTCTGTTCCTTCCTCCCTGAGCAGCCTCTGTCGTGTGCACTCAATAAAAGGCTGCATCTGTGTGTGTGACCACCTAGCTAATCAGCGAGTCCCTCCCTAGCTCCCCTGCCCTTCGTGGGGCTGCCATGGTGCAAAGCTACTGAAAAGCCAGCGAGCCTGGCTCGCCGAGGATGCCCTCGAAGGAGAGGCGTTCCCGAGTGGCACAGATCTGGCACAGCCAGCTTCTGTGCCTCCCTGTCCTGGCCCGGGGGCAGGAGCATTCTCAGTGGCTCACACCCACGAGCGAGAGTTGAGGGAAGCCCCCAGCTTAGTTGGCCATGCGTGCCCGGTGGAAGGGTGGCCCTGGCCAGCTGGAGGCAGAATCATTCCCCGCAGCCACCGGCCCGGATGCCGGCAGAGCCCCTGACATCTGGCCCGCTGTAAAACGCCTCCTGCCGCGATCCTCTGAAAAGCAGCGGGGCCGGGAGTGGTCGTGGGCGGCTCCCACGTCTCTCTCCGCCGAGCATCCTGGGGCCGCCGCGAGCTGAGCTGGGGGGCGGGCCTGCCGCCAGGAGGCCTCTACCAACCATGGTCCCTGGGGCGCAGCGAACCCCCCCCCCCAGGGACTGGGGCTAGTCGAGGGTAGAGTGACCAGATCACAAGGGGGGGATAGGCGCCTATATAAGACAAAGCCCCAAATACCAGGAGTGTCCCTATAAAATCAGGACATCAGGTCACCGCACTCAAGAGGTCGTTACCATCTCTGAAGTCTCAGGTGACCTGGGACCCGCCGCAGGCTCTCGATTGCTGCTTCTGTAGCAAATACCCTGGGGGTGGCCACCGGAGGGGCAGCGCCCTGTGTGTTCTGGCCCTGAGCAGCCTGCCCGCCGGGGGTGGGGAGGGGGCGTAGCAGGGACGACTGGCCCCGGTGCCAATCGCTGAACTCGCCTCCCCGCACCCAAACAGCACATCGAGGGGTGCCAAGCCAGTGGGGCGTGGGGGGGAAAGTCCTCCCATGGCTGCGGAGCTGCCAGCCTGAGCAAACAAGCGCCTTCCATCCGAGTCTGTGTTGAGAGAGCCGGGCTCCGACCCAGCAGCCCAGGTTCCTGAGGGCAGACGCTCGGATCCGGGTCTGAAGCTCACCTGCGGTCCCCGCCAGGGGGAGGGGAGGGGGCGAGCACTCCAGGTCAGCAAACACAGCCAGGGAAGCGGGCTTTGAGAGCAGCACCGCAGGGCCAGAGCTGACGCTGGCGCTGGCGCGCAGGGCTGGGTTCTGCTCTCCCCTGCAGTTTTCCATGGGACTTCTCCGTGCCCCTGCTCCTGTGTTTGGGACTGGGGTAGGGTGTAAGCCCCCTTCCAGCTCTGGATCCTGGCTGGGTCGGTCTGACTGATGGAGGAAGCTGAGGTCTCCAGAGGTCACATTTCACAGGCCCGGCTGGCTTGAGGAAAAGCCACTTTGTCCAAAGGGTTTGGGGGAACACGTCGCCAGGGACAGCAAATCTCCGAAGAGGCGTCTCTCCTCGCTGCTCCATGCCCCCATCACGTACGCACCTGAGCCGTGCCTCGTGAGCGGCCGGGTGTTTAATATTGGAAAGGCTCGACGCCGTCGCCACAAACCGTTTCCAAAAGGCCCTTTCTAAATCCGCCGCCCCACTCCCGCCTGAATTTCCATTCCTCGGACGCTTCGCCTCTTCAGCCTGATTCGGGCCAAAAATTGATTTCGGAACGTCCCTTTGCCAGCCCGTGCACCAGCATCCGTGCCCCCCAGCCCCCAGGCCGGCTCCTAGCACCCCCGGTGCCAGCGTTCCACGTTTCAGTCCCCTAGCGAGCGCTGCGGCCAGCTGCCCCCCGTCCCTGGCAGTGAATCGAAGCCAGATTCCACAATGCTTTCCCCCTTATCTCACTGGGCCAGGGGCAGGCTGGCTTGATAAGGGGGGACGTACGCAGCAGCTGGGGGGAGGTAAAGGTCATTCTGGCCAGTCCAACACTCTGGACCCATTATGTAAACTTTTGGGCTTCCTTCCTCACGGCTCAGAGCTTTGCGTCTTCACTTACTCCCAGGCAAGGTGCGTGGGTGGGAGGAGAGAGGGGGCTAAAGCAATCTAAATTGGCACAAGGGGCCCCTGGATTCCATAGTGTCGCTATAATCATGCCTGAGCCCTGTGCCTCAGTTTCCCCACACTGACCTTCCTTGGCAAAGTGCTCTGGGTGAGACGCGCCATGTAAGGGGTGGGTATTAGCCAGCGGGTGTCAAACTACCAGCCAGGGCACATCAACACAGACAGTGGGAAGTGTCACGGGACCTTGAAATAAGATTCCCACTGGGGGAAAGAAAGCAGCTACCATCCCTGTCCCGGTCCCAGCATCTCCTCTCTCCGCTGAAGCTTCCTCGGCCTCTTTCTCTAGCTGCCCGAAGTGGCGCTCAGCATGGGGGTCCTGGCGTGCCTTCTGCAGCCCACCCAGGGAGCTAGCACACAGGCTAGCTGGCCCCCACGGCCAGGAGGCGAGGCATATGGCTGGAGTATTTATAGCGCTCGCGCGCTTCACGTGCGGAGTGACTCAGAACCAAAGGGGCCGCGTTTCGCTCTGAAAGGCCCTTTGACGTAAGTGCGACTGAGGAGCTATAAATGAAGCCACAGCCTCGGCAGGAGGTGGGGCTGTTTGGGGGGCCCGAGCCATCCCGGCAGCGCCGAATGAATAACAGCAGCAGCAGCCATCTACACTTCTGGAGAGTGCTGCATCCCGAAGGATCCCGAGGTGTCTTCCAAACCACGATAACCCACCCACCGCCAAAAGGCAGCCACCTCTGGGGTTGGGCATGGCAGCTACTTGTACAGGGGAATCCTTCGCCCAGCACTGAGAGGCAGCCACCTCTGGGGTGAGGCGCAACAGCTGTTTATATAGAGATCGTTCCACTCAGTGCGGAAATGCAGCTGCCTCTGGGGTGGGGCAAAGCAGGGCTTTAAAAGCCGCACACCACTCACCACAACAGGCCGCCCCCCCCCCCCGCTGCGACGGGACACCCTGCCCTGCTGCCGGTGAGATCCCCTCACCCCAGCCCCACAGCTGATCCAACCTCCCGGGAGGGGTGGGGGGTGTTTCAGACCAACCAAGATCAAGACCAGATGAGGCCGCTGGGCTGCAATGCCGCTGGGGGTGCGGTGGAGAAATAAACCCACCTGGGCCAAATGTCCTGCTGGACTCTGACGCCGTGAGCCTGCCGGGATCTAGACGCTGCCCCGTTGCTTCTGAAGGATCCTGTGCCAAGATCAACAGTCTCAGTGCCAAGGTCCAAGGGCATCCGGTGCCAGCAGCCAGCGCAGGGTCTCCGCACGGCGCTGAGTTCAGAGGGCGGGGTGGGAATTTCTCAGAGGTGCTGGTTTCGGGCTCGGGGCTAGCTTTCTGCCTCGTGGTGATTTCTCCCCAGTGGCTGTGCGGGCAGCTGGCCCGGCCCCACTCTCCTGCCTGAAAGGGGCTGGCAGGGGGTGGCGGTGCCAGTGCTGGAGCTGCAATACCCAGGGGGAATTAGCAGCGGGCACCAATCGAGGCTCAAGTTCAGAGCCAATCTCCTGGCCCTTGGCGGATGGGCCTTCAGACAAGGTCCCCTCTGCTTTGCAGGGATGTTCCTGGGCCCAGGGGGCTTTTCCTAAGGGGGGGGGGGTTTGCCAAGTTCTCAGCCCACGTCTCCCCGACCCGGGGCCCTGGATATTGCCACGTGGGTACGAGGAGGGCGTGCCGCACACGCAGGAGACTGTGGTGATGTCACCGGGCCCCTCCGGGCGTTTGTTGCTTTTCAAGCCACGAACCCGCTTTGCACGGGAGGCTTGGCCCAGAAGCACTGCCCCAGTGTGCCCCCTTGTGCCTGGATGTGCATGCGGCTGCTCTGCCTCAGTTTCCCTATCGCCCTCTCTGGCCTGCTCCAGTAGCGACTGGGCTGTCTGGCCGAGCCACTTTAAAGCGTCACCCCCAGAAGGTCCAGTTGGACTTGACCTTCCACCCCCTCCCTGGCAGGCTCCTGCCTGTCTTCTCCCTCACAACACACTCTGCTCTAACTCACCAGGCCTCTCCTCCACCCAAGGGCTCCGGCAGGCCCCCATCCACCTACAGTCCCTGGTCCAAGCTGGGCCCACTGGGCAGCACTGCTCGGTGCTGGGGCTGGCTGGGTGTTTCCCACACAGTCACCGGTAGAAATTCCTCGCAGGTGGGGAAATCACGTGCTAGGGAAACCAAGTCACTGGGGGCAAACGGCAGACCTGGGAATAGAACCCAGGAGTCCTGGCTCCAAGCCTCCACCCCTTCCAGACCCCACTCCCCTCCTCCGGGGGGGTCTGTCTAACAGGAGGGGGCTACAATTAGCCCCTCCCACCTAGCACCCAGCAACCTTTGCAGCAGCGATCATGACACTGAGGGGGGGTCACAGCCAGGCTCACAGCGCGTCCCCACGGGGTGCCCAGTGTGGGAGGTGCCAGAGAACTGGTGACACAGGGGAGAAGTGGGGTCTGAGCAGCGGGGTCTCCCCAGTTGTCCATCTCTGACACTGGCTGGCCTTGCAGCCCGGGGCAAGTCCCTTAATGAGACAAAAGTGCCCTGGAAGGCGTGGCTCCTTGCCAAATCCAACAGCAATGCAAGCGGCAGGGAGGTGGGTCAGGCAAAGGGGGTGTCATGTGACACCCCCCCCCAGTCATTGGGAGCAGCAATCAAGCCTGCGGACCCCACCACTACAGCTGCAAGGTGCGCCTGCAGGCCCCGCTCCGTGAGCTGCAAGGCGGCACAGCTCCCAGCCTCTCCCGGCCCAGCCACTAGAGAGGGGCACTGAGCCGCACGTGGGGGGCAGCTGGTAAAGCCCCAGGGGTGGGGGCCGACCCTAGCGCAGGACCCAAAGCAGAGGCTTTGCCCAGGAGGTGCTTCAGCCTCTAGATGCTTCGCTACCTCTAATGTTGGGAAAGACACACCCCCCCCCAGCGCGGTCCCTCCTCGCCCAGCCCGCCCTGCGGCACGTCTGCCCTCCTGCCAGCCGGCGGGGGCCACCCCTCCCTTGGGTCTCAGGAGGGAGGGGTCGGTTCCCCCTTGTGCCCCAACACACAGCACGAGAAGAGCAGCCCCAATGGGCACAAGATGCTACGTGATGGGGCCCAGCTGGGGAGGGGAGGGGGCGCGATGTGTCCTTCCCCTGTGGGAGAGCAGAAGACAGGTTCCCGCCCGGCTGGGCTCTCGGAGGCCGCACCAGGGGTCCAGTGATCTGCAGAGCCAGAAGCCTGAGAAGCTGCAGCTGGGATTGTAACTTGGGCCCTCAGCGAAAACACCCTCTCCGGGGGGCACAAAGGGAGAAGTGGCATGTGCTACTCCCCCACGGCTGCTAGATGGCACCAGCGTCCCGGGAGACATGCAGGTCCCCTGCTCCGGCCCGTGTCGCTCTCCTGAGCCCAGGGAGCACTGTACGTGCTGGGCCGGGGGGCCCGGGCGTTACGCCACGTGCTGCGCTGGGAGACCCAACCTCTGGGCACCGGGACAGCAGGAGGGAAACAGGGCCAGGGGCTCCATCCTGGTGCAAGCAGCTGAGGGGCGCACGGCGACCCCGGCGCGGCTCACGCCCCCGCAGTGCCGGATGCCGGGAGCAAGCTGCAGGGAAGCGTATGCCTGAGCCTCCCGCCCAAAAGCCTCCCCAGGCTGGACTGGGGCCGGCGTGGGGCAGCCCGCAGGAGCTGCCTGGCCCGGAGCGGGATGGCCAGTTGGCGGGTGGGCTGCTGGTTCTCTCTTCTGCCACTGGCTGGGGTCCATCCCCGCACCGCTCCCGGCGTGGGCTGCACTGAAGCTGGGGCAGGCCCAAAGTTTGGTGAAGCAGCTGCCGGTCTGTGGCCAAATCAAAAGGCTCGTGGGCTAGTTCATTCACAGATCCAGCCCCCAAGGCTCTAGCACAACAAAGACCCCCAGGACGGAGCAGGGCTTGGACCCCGGAGCTCCTCACCTCTTGCCCAGCTCACAGGGGGCACCCCGGTCTCCCCTCCCTCACTGCCCGGCTTTGTGGCATCTGCCATCCCCCGCCCCGTCCCCACACCCAGCTGGAACTGATCCCCGCCCGCTGGGAGACCCCCATGTCACGGGCCCCCCAGCTCCACCCAGCAGCTGGCGAGTGGCCCCAGCCTCCTCAAAACTGACGTCCCCAGTGTTGCCGTGTCAGCTGCCTCCCGGAGACGGGCTGCCCCTCGGCCCCGCCGCAGCCCTGCCCTGCTGCCACCCTGCAGTGCCCGCCCACCCGTGCAGCACGGCCACCGCGGGGAACAGGCTGCTGCAAACCGGGACCAGCTGGCTGGCCGGGCACCGTGCCCCAAACGGCTGCCAACTAGCTGGGCCAGCAGCCCCTCCCTGTGCGCCGGGCTCCCCGCGGGCCTGGCACACAGGGCCGGGCGCCCCGGGAGGCAGGGAGTGGCTCCGGTGGGCGGCACGTCCCGTTGTGTTATCCTGCCGGGCTGGGGAGCTGAGGGCCATGCGCCATGAAGGCTGGCCAGTGCCTGCATGCCACCCGCCAGGGTGGCCGGTGCTGTGCCCGGGCGGGGCCGCGGGCTTTGCCTTCTGGGAACAGTTTAATAAACAACAGCCCTTATGCAATGGGAGCCAAATACTGTACTGACCCTTGCCCTACATCCCCCCCCTGCCCTTTGGCAAGGCAGGGCCGCGTGGCTTGCGGGGGGGGACGCCCCTGGAGGCTGCTGGCCCAGCCCAAGGCCAGCAGGGTCTGGTGGAGCTTGGCGGCCCCTGGGCTTAACAGTGCGGGAGTCCCCGGGCAGGAGAGAGGGTTGGGTTCCTGGCTCGGCGGGGGCAGGGGTGGGGGTGGCGGTCCTCCTCGGTGCCTTGGTAGCCACCCGGAAGCCCGAGGTGGCCGCCTGTGTGGCATGGACAACACAGCGTGGGGGGATGGGGTCTCTGCTGCCCCAAATTCTGGTGCAAAACTCTCCCGGGTTCAGCCTGGAAATGCTTCCACTGGCTGGGCACCCAGGGGCCCGGCCCTGGCCCAGGAGCTGAGCAGGAGGCTCCCCTTTTCCCCTGTGCCATCGCAGAGCCCAGCACCAGCTGCAGCCTGCAGCATTCAGGCCGGCTCGCCAATCGACAGAGCATGACCGGTCCGACCACCACTGCCAGGCCAGCCCCTCGCGCTTTCATCACCCGGCCTTGCGCTCTGTGCCAAGGCGGGCGGGTTTCCCCAAGGCTGGCACGCCCAGCTGACAGGCCACGTGCACGTTGGGTGCTGTCACGAGCGTCAGAACCAGCCACCGTCGGGAACCGGCTTCCCTTTGGCCTTCCTTTTTGGGCAGCGCCCGGTGCTGGGCTGCGCTCTTTAAACCCGCCCGTTCGTTTCCCACATTGCCCGAGGGCCTTGGGTATGATGGGGCTTTTAACTGCCCTGCTCTGCCCCTCAGGGCAACTCTTGCTTTCTCGTTAGCCCGCCAGCGACCATCGCAATCGAAGGGCTGTGCTGCCCCTGGGAACCTCCCCTCGCACGGGACAAGGCGCACGTCAACTGCTTTCTCCTGGTGTCTGGAGCCCAGCAAAGCACCAAGGGTGTGTGTGTGTGCCTGTGTGTGCACGAGTGTGTGTGTATGTTCATGGGGGTGTGCCCATGTGTGCACGGGTGTGCGCGCGCGTATGTGCCTGGGTATGTGTCCACTTATGCGCTGGTGTGCATGGTTGCGTATGTGTCCATGCGTGCATGGTTGGGTGTGTGCGCATGGAGATGTGTGTGTGTGCATGGGTGTGTTTGCATGCGGGTCCGTGTGTGTGTGCATGGGTGTGTATGCATGGGTGTGCATGGGTGTGTTTGCATGGGGGTCCATGTGTGCATGGTTTGTGTGCGTGCATGCATGGGGGTACGTGCGTGTGCTGCACCACTCACGCGCCGCCCCCACCCCAGGAGCCATGCAGCAGCAGCTGCCGGGTGCCAAGTGCAGTGGGCAGGCCCTGCTGGCAGTGCCAGCCTCGTTATGCACTGTTGACATTCCTGGGCTATTCTGGGAGCCAGGGCCGCCAGCGGGCCAGGCCTGCCGCAGACTTCGGCCCTTGCCCCGCGGTTGCATCATGCCACGTGGGTGCTTTTTCCCAGACGGCCTGGTGAACCGGCCGTGTTTACACGCTGCCCCCGGCCCAAACCAAAACCAGCCAGATCTTTGTTTCCGAGACTTTGGATGCCAGCACGTCACTGTCTGACGGGCAATGGGGATCAATCGGGGCCAGCGCGCCCGCCCTGCCAAGGCCAGCCCAGTTCCCGTCCGGACACCGGGCCGCCTGCCCCCCTGAGCGTATCCCCCTTGGGCAGCGCACTCAGCCCAAGCGGTCAGGGGGGCAAGACGGGGCCTCGCTCTGCAGCAGCCCCTCTGGCTTGTTCAAGCAGCGGCTGAACTGTTACCAGAGCCCGCCTGGCTGTGATAGTGCAATGGGGGGGGCAAGGTTGGTGCATCTCCAAGGGTGATTTTAATGCCCCCTTTAATGAGCTAATTTGCATGGTCACAACTGCTTTGCATGTAGTCACCCACTCCTGCTTTTCCCAGCCCCGCGGTGGGTGCAGCACAGGCGAGGGGACGCAGCCCTCCCTCTGTCTCTGGGGCTGCAGCCGAGCGAGGTCCCCCTGGTGATCCCTGGCCTCTCCGTTGAGCCACTGATTCGGGGGCGGGAAGGGGGCTGCTGCAGCCGAGACCCTCCAAACTCAACACCAAAGAGCCACGGGATGGCCGCACCGGGCCACGTCCCAGGCGCTGCCCAGGAAGAGGGGTGAGGTCCGGCGGCCCCTTTCTCCCAGCTCCCCGCGGCGTCACGACAAAGCAAAGGCCACGTGGCAGCCGCGGGGGGCCCTGGGCTGCCGGGTAAAGTGTGGCGCTCACGTTGCTGGGCCCCGGCGCGGCGGTAACGTGGCGCACGGCCGCTCAGCACGGCGAATCGGGGCCGCTTCTCTGGGCCTGTTTAGCACCAGGCTGGGCACATTGCAAAGAACAGCCACCCCAACGGGCACCGGGCAAAGCCTCCGGGGCCAGCACCCAAGGGACAGCTTCCCGCAGCCTCCTGGGGTGTTGGGGGGGAGGGCAGCTCAGGGTACAGCTCCCTTGGAACTGGGGGGGCCCTTCTCAAAGAGCAGGGCTGTGCCCCCCCCACACCTCCCGGGTGCTGGGGCACCCTGCCTGGGCAGCGCAGCCCCCTCCCTTCTTGCATCCTGCCCCCCAACACCTCAGCACCTGTTCCCAGCCAAGGGAAGCTGGAATCCCCCCCCCCCAGCTGGCAGCTGCCCCTGGGGCCCCACAGGTACAAGCCCAGAGCTGAGCTGGCCAATCCCAGCCGGCCGGAGGGCAGGGCCTGCCCCGGTGACTGACAGGTGCCTGGAGCCTGGACGGGCAGCACCTGGAGGGGGACGACGAGTTGGCCTCCCTCGGGCGGGCGAGCAGCACCCATCTCACCCCCGGCAGCCCGGCCGCGGCACGACCCTGGCGAGCGAGGCCAGCTCCCCCCCCTGCCCGACGCACGGCGGGGCAGCCAGGCAGAGCTCGGAGAACGGTCGTGAGCACCTGGCACCGGTCCTGCCCCGCTGGCCTCTGCTGGCCCTAGATGGCTCCCGGCTCCAGCGCGTGTCCGGAAAGGACAGGGCGGCCCCGAGGGGCTGAGGTAGCCCTGGCCGCCCTGGCCCTGCTGTGGATCTCCTCAGCTCAGGGAGGAGGGACCCCGGGCTGCCCGTCGTGCGGGATGCCCGCCCTGGCACCGGGCACGGAGCGGCTTGTCCTGCTGGAGCTGGCCAAGCGGCAGCTGTTGGAGAAGCTGCACCTGAGCGAGAGGCCCCGTGGTGTCCAGCCGGCATCCCGGGTAGCCGTCGCCGACGCCCTGCGGCGCCTGCCGGTGGGCCAAGCCCGGCGGGACGGGCTGCCGGGACCCTTTGCCGACTGGCACGGCCCCGAGGCTGACGAGCTGGCCTACGAGATCATCAGCTTCGCTGAAACAGGTGAGGGGCTGGAGCCGGGGACCCGAGGCGGGGCAGGGACCGGGGTGGGAACAGGCAGGGACGGAGCCAGGGGAGGAAAACCTTGCCAAGTACAGGCAGGGAAACCTGGGGCCCCGGGAAGCTGAGAAGCAGGTCAGAGCCCCCCCCGTGGGCCAGCTACGAGGACCCCCACGGACTTGCTGAGCACTTCCCAAGGAATGGATGGTGCCACTGTGTCACCAGGACTCCTGGGTCCTGTCCCCAGCTCTGGGTGGGGCGTGGGGGGTCTACTGCTTAGACCGGGGCTGGGTGTCAGGACTCCTGGGTTCTGTTCCTAGCTCTGGGAAGGGAGTGGTGCCCAGTGGTTAGAGCAGGGTGGAGCGGACTGGTTATCAGGACTTGTTAGTTCTGTCCCCAGCTCTTCAGTGTGTCACTTTCCCCCTTGGTGGAACCAGGACAAAAACCCTCCCCGAGGCTGCGTTTCCTGCTGGCTACCCAGCTGGGATGGGCCATGGTTCGGGGGCGTGGGGGGAAAGCGGGAACGGTGCCAGGGGCCTGGCAGCACCAGGCTGACATCTGGGCAGTGTCAGGGAGAGCTCAGGGCGCTGGGACCCCCCACCTTCCCCAGAACGGCTGCTGGTTGATGCCTTCATCTGGTGTCCCACTAACCCAGCCCCCCTTCCTGCTCCCTGGATGTTGCAGGGGAGGGGAGCTGGACGGGGGACAAACAGCCCCCCCCGGAATCTATTTCCCAGGCTATCAGCCCCCCCCCGACTCATGCACAATGGGGGCTGGAGTCATCTGCCAGCCCCTTCCTCTATGGTCCATCCCCCCACGGGAGGTCCCCGTCACGGAGAGGGGCCCAAAACTGTCTCTCATCCAGGTGCCCCCGGCCCGTTGGCTTTTGGCTCCAGAGATGAGCCCGGGGGCTTAATGTCACTGCCGGGATTCCCCAGTGGGGGGCACTAGAACATTGCCCCCAGGGAAGGGACCTGCCGGAGCTTGGTGCTTCGGTGTGGGGAGGAAGGGGGCAGCGGGTCAGAAACAGCGCCCCCCTGTGGATGGGCCAATCAGGGACACTTTGTCTTGGGTGGGGGGAGCCGCCCTGGGGCATGGGGTTCATGGCTGGGTAGGGGTAGGAGGTTGAGGTCCCTGGGGGGCGGTTCAGGGAGCCTGGTGCCAGCTGGGAAGGTGGGTGTACCCCGCCCGCCCCCCCTTCCCTCACAGCTGCGCCCCCACTCTCCCCACAGAGCTCTCCTCTCCCTCCGGCACGACGCTGCGTTTCCGGTTCAGCCGGGGCCCGGGCCGGCCCGTGCACATCCTGCAGGCCCAGCTGTGGGTCTACGTCCAGGCCCAGCAGAGCGGGCGCCCCCAGGTCGCGCTGCGGGTCTCCCTGGCAGGGGCGCTGCTGGCCGAGAAGCAGCTGGGGGCCGGGGCCGAAGGCTGGCATGCCATCACCCTCCTGCCTGCGCTGCGGGCCTTCTTCCGGGGCCAGGAGCCCATGCTGCGGCTGGAGCTGGAGTGCCGCGGGTGCCCCCCGAATGCCACGGCCGAGGCCAACGCCAGCATCTCCCACCAGCCCTTCCTGGTGGCCAAGGCCACGGTGCGGGAGCCAGGCCAGCGGGTAGCCAAACGCAGCCTGCGCTGCGACCAGAACGCCAACCTGTGCTGCCGGCAGGACTATTATGTGGACTTCCGGGACATCGGCTGGGATGACTGGATCATCAAGCCCGAGGGCTACCAGATCAACTACTGCGTGGGCCAGTGCCCCTTGCACGTGGCCAGCAGCCCCGGCATGGCCTCCTCCTCCCACACAGCCGTCTTCAACCTCATCCGGGCCCACAACGCCCAGATGGGGGGGCAGTCCTGCTGCGTCCCCACGCGCCGCCGGCCGCTCTCCGTCCTCTACTTCGACCGCAACAGCAACATCGTCAAGACGGACATCCCTGACATGATTGTGGACGCCTGCGGCTGCAGCTAGGGGCGGCGTGGCGCTGGGGGGGGGGACGAACCAGCCACCCCTGGAGCCGTGGGGCGGGGGTGTTGCCGGGAAGCTCCCAGCGCTGTGCACTGGGGGCAGAGCAAATGGACACTGGGACGGGGCCTGCTCTGCATCGTGTGCCCGGTCCGGCCACGGGGCCGGAGACACCGGGAGACGCTGGCCAGGGGTGCGATCTGGGTCCTCATTCCCCGGGCTCAGGACGATGCTGAGCGTGGGGGCGGCGAATGCACGAGGTCTCTCGGTGCGCGGGGTGCAGGAGGCTGGCTAAGAACCTCCCCCCCACGTGCACAAACACACACACAGAAAGCACAAGTGTGCAAGTAGGACACTGGGCCAGGTGCCAACTGGGGGAAAGGCCCCCAGGCCGGCAGGGGGCCAACGCCCCATAGCACACGGCTTGGCAGCCCCTGCGGGACATTGCCAGAGCTGGACGGAGACCAACTGGGCTTGGTTTTCCCTTGTGGAAAATTTAGACAAACAAACAGGGAGGGTTGTTTTCACCAAGAAACTTTTCATTTTGAAGGGTCGGGGGGCAGAAAACCAGCCATTTCCAGCTGGGCGAAGGAAACGTTTTGGCCCGAAATGTCCAGTTTTGAGGCTTTCCTTTTGCCGAGAAAAACTTGACCATTTTCCCATGGGAGCGGCCGCTTCCGGTCCCGCTTCCCAAGGGCCAGGGAACCGGGGTGGCTTCCCCAACCGTGGTGGTTTTCAAACCAAGATGGGCTGGTTTTCCACCAGAGCCGCTCACAACCCACCAGGGCTGAATGCCAGGAGGTCCGCAGGCTTGTGTGCGGGAGGCAGCCAGAGTAGCCGGCTGGAGCAGGGTGACCTTCCGGCCGGGTCAGCGAGGCAGCTGGGAGTGACCCCCAAGAGTTTTTGGTCCTTTGAAAGTCCCAAATTTCCACATGCCCCAAATTTGAGAAAATGGGTCTCCCAGGTCTGGTCATTTCATCCTTTGCCGGGGCAGGCACAGACAACCTTTGAGCCGGGACGGAGGAGGTCCGGGCTGGACTCACGCTGACG
This sequence comes from Mesoclemmys tuberculata, assembly GCA_007922155.1. Taxonomy (NCBI): domain Eukaryota; kingdom Metazoa; phylum Chordata; order Testudines; family Chelidae; genus Mesoclemmys; species Mesoclemmys tuberculata. Next base: position 2,941,707 of record ML675652.1, read on the forward strand.
GGTCAGGCCGCAGCAAAGGTGCAGGGTCTTTGTAATTATTATTCTAAGTTGTCACTGTGGCAATTCAATGCATCGGGGAGTGTTTACTGCAGGGCATCTCGGGCACGCCCGGGGATCTGAGCAGGGCTTGGGGGAGGCCCGGGCAGGGGGACCCACCCCCAGAAGTCCCCCCCCGGCCCTGCCAAGGAGCCAGGTAACGCATTTGCCTTTTTTGTATTTTCTTTTCACACTAACGTTAAAAAAAAAAAAGAGTATTTCAGTTTAGTTTGTGGTTTCGAGCGACGTCGCCAATAAAAGGGTGAATGTGGCGCGGGGGGGGGGGGGCTGTCTGGGTGTTCTCGACAGCCCTGTTGGTGCCCCTCAGTCCCGACCCACAGTGCCCCTCAGGGAAGAGACTGGCTAAAGCTGCTCTGCCCCTCATCCACTGGGGCTGGGGGGGGGCTGCACTCGCTGAGCGACCCAGGGAGGGGAGGGGGAACTGAGGGTAACCCTGAGCCTGGCAAAGGGAAGGGAACAGGCACCCCCAAAGACCAGCACAGGGGCACTCACGGCTTGGGGCAAAATGAGGGCACCCCCCCCCGGCCCCAAGCCCCTTAGAGTCAGGGGCTCACGATTGCTGGGCATTTGGGGGTCAGGACAGGGATGGTGGATGTTTCCGGCTCAGGTCGTGGTCACTGGGTATTGGGGATCCAGTGGGGCTGGGCATTGGGGTCTCTGGGTGTTGGAGATGGCTGGGTGTTGGGGGTCGCTGGGCATGGCTGGCTGCTGCGTAGGATCAGCCACATCTGTTCCCTGTCAGGACCGCCCCCCCTCCCCACCCGGCCTGGCCCCCCAGGCCCTCGTTGCACAAGCGCCGGCTCAGGGACGCGTTATCTGGGGCTGAGCGCTGGCCGCTCTCACGCCCGCGCCCAGCACAGCGGGCAAAGGGCGACTTTCATCAGCCGGGCCAGCTGCGGGCGGCCGCCAACCACGCGGGGATCAGCTGGGGATGGAGAGCCCCCCCGAACCTGCCACTCATGGGAAAGGCCAAGCTGTCCAGGCGTCTTATCCCAGCCCCCAGATGCCCGTCTGGTGGTGCCCCTCACTCCTGACCCGCAGCCCCCTGCTAGCCCAGCCCCGGGTGTTTCGTGGCCCAGGCCTGGCGGGTGGCCCCACAGTGACACGCTGACCTGCCCCTCAGCCTGGCGCTGACTTGGGGGGGGGGACAGGACCATTAAGACTTTAATCCACCCACCGGCCCCTTCGGAGTGGCCCTGACTTTCTTAAAGGGACAGGCCGAGCGTGGGGGGCAGTGCGGGGGAGAGGAGCTGCTAGTGGGGCAGGGGAGGGAGGGGCATTTCCCGGCTGGTGGAGAAGTAGCAGGAGACTTGGGTGGGGAGGGGCCAGTGAGGGCCGGGTGTCTGTGTGTCTGTCCCCCGCCCAGCCTGGTCAATCACAACCAGGCTTTGCTAGCTGGGCTCCCCGCCCAGGGGCCGAATCTGGGGGTCCAGCGGGCCCAGCCTGGTGCCCCCAGCCTGTGCGGAGCTGTGGGGAAGGCGACACTCCGGGGGGTCAGGGTCGGTGCCAGGGCGAGGGGCGCTAGCTCAGCCATTACGGGCCAGACAAGGCCCAGCAGCTTGGCCCGGGTCACGCTGGGCTCTGGAGTAAATCCAGGCAAAGCTGCTTAGCCCTGTTGTGAAACACCCACACGCAGAAACTCCCCAGCCGGTGCCAACCGAGGGCCCGACCCTGGAGACACCCTCAGCCGTGAGCCCCAGTGGCCCAGGCCACCCCCACCCCATCGGGGCACTGGGACTGGCTGGGATCCAGCCTGGAGAAGAGGGTTGGCGTAGCCCAGGTTTCCCAACCACCCTGCTCCTTTCCCAGCTGCCAGGGCCTGGCACCTCCTTGGGGCCATTCATTCCTGCAGCTCAGGTGCGTGCACAGAGCGAGAGACAGGCCCTGCCCCCAAGAGCTCACAAGGGGTGTGAGGGGAAACTGAGGCACGGAGGCGAAGGAATTTTGCCTGTGGTCTCTGGTGACAGTGGCGGCAAACCTTGAACATAACAGGGTGAGTTTGCAAGCCAGGATCCGGGCCAGGAGGGAGGAAGCGCTGAGGATTGTTTAGAGACTTGGGGGGCGAGTTGAGGACCACGGGAATCAGAGACCAGCCGTCGAACTTCAACAGCTGCAAAGATACTGGAAGCAAGTCGATCAATCAATCCATGAGCACCGAGAGGCCAGCAGCGTTGTGAGGAGCAGCCAGCATGGAGGTGTCATGAACAGCACCATGCACTTTCCTCCTTTGGCAGGGCTACTGGCCTGGGTCGGGGGGAAGCTGGAGACGTGAGACAGGTTGATTTTCATGCGGCTTTGGATGCCGTTCCACATGACATTCCCATAAGCAAACCAGGGAAACGTGATGGTCTAAATGAAATTACTAACACGTGAGTGCCCAAATGGTTGAGAGACGGGCCTCCAAGAGTTGTCAGTGGTTTGCTATCGAACGGGGAGGGAGTATCGCAGGGGCCAGTCCTGGCGCTGGTGCCATTAAACGGTTTTATTCACGACTTAGGTGAGGGCCTGGTGAGAAGGGTTAGAAAACGTGCAGCTGGCCCCACGCTGGGAGGGGTTGCAAGCACTCGAGGGGACAGGAGCAGAATTCAAAAGGACCAGGCGGACTGGAGAACTGGCCTGAATTCAACACGATGAAATTCACTGAAGACAAGTGCAAAGGGCGTCATGTAGGGAGGAAACCTCAAAAGGTGCAGCCGCCAGATGGGGAATAACTGGCTTGGCGAAACAGTGGCTCTGGGGGGCGATCCTAGATCACAAATTGAACACGAGTCAGCCACGTGATGTGGTTGCAAAAAAGGCTTGGTTCATTTTGGAGTGTGCAGCATGCGTCAGTCACGAAGGGTGGGAAAACCGTCCTGCTCGTCTTGGCACCGGGGGGGGGCCTTAGCTGCAGAACTGTGCCCACTTCTGGGCGCCGCACGTCATGAGAGACGTGGGGAAACTGGAGCCGGTCCGGGGGCAGAGCAACAAAAATGATCAACGCTTTGGAAACCCCAACCTCAGGGGGGAGGTTAAAAAAACCGGGCGTGTTTAGAATTGAGAAAAGGAAACTGAGGCAGGACCAGGGAAGATGAGTAAACAGCCATGCGAAGGGTGGCTCGATGGAGGCCAGGAAGCAGTTGTTCTCCAGAGGAAGGCCGAGATGTGCTAGACTTTCTTTGCGGCCAGGGAGATTTAGCTTGGATAATAGGGAAAACCTGCTGCCTCTAGGGATTCATGAGACGAGGCTGGACAGACCTCAGTCAGGGCTGGTCTAGGTGCACGGGGGGGGGCTGGCCCTGACCACGCCTCAGGGTCCCATGCTGTCACAGCAGGCCGTGGGCAGTAGCCAGGGCTGGGGGGGGCAAGGCTGGGAACGAGCGTGAATGGGGATGATTGTGACTCTGGCAGAGGCCAGCTGCTGTCGTCCCACCAGCGCGGTGCTCTGCCCCATCCTCACAGAGGCCAGGGGCCCCCCTTCTATGCTGCCTTTTCCCCCTCCTGATTCCAGGTGGCTGGGGGAGGAGGGGTGAGACAGCAGCCCCCGCAGGGAGACCCCAATGCCAGCCTGCCCCCCGACGCCTGCGGGCAGGGAAGGGGGCTGGACGTCCTCCCTGCAGCTCCCAGGCGGCCTCCGCGGCCTCTTCTCACCATAGGCGGCAGGATTGGGCCCGCGAGCAGGCTCACGGCAGGGCGTGAGCGTGTGTCTGTGCGTGTGCGTGTGTTTGCCCCACTGCCCCCTGCCGGGGTCCCACTTTCCCAGCCCCGATGCCCTCCAGCACCAGGGAAGATGCCATGGCCAGATGCTGAGACCCCCCTACTCGTAGCCTTCTGCCCCATGCACCTTTAGCTGGTGATCACAAGGGGGTGTGAGCGCCCCACTTCCCCATCAGTGGGGGCAGAGCTGGGGGGGCCGGGAGGGGAGCTTGGGGCAGGCAGAGCAGGGGCTACAGGTCGGGATTGAGGGGCACCGGCAGAGCTGGGGGGGGGCAGCAGGGGTTTGCATAGAAATCATGCTGCAAACAGACACCTAGGACCAGAGCCCAAAAGCAGCAGGTGATGCCATCTCGGGTGGGGGGGTCAGTCCAAGCTCTGGGGTGTGCCCCGCCCCCGTGCTGTGTGGGGCTGGCCCCCCAATGCAGAGGTGCTAGGAGGGCCCCCTGCCGGAATCCAGCCCCCCTCCTGCCGGGCAAAGGGACTAGCTGCGCAGGCCCTACACCCGCTGGGCCAGCCCTTTGCCCCCGGCTTTCAGTCGCTACGGCAACAGTCCAGCAGGATGGCAGGTGGGGACGGGGCCACCGTGGGATAAAAATAAACTCAGCCTGGGGGGGGTCATTACCCTGGCGGCTTTTCTCCTTCTCAAAGGTGCCAGGGCTCCTGGGTTCTCTCCCGGCCCCAGAGGGGTAGGGATCCGATCACAGGACTGGGAGCCAGGATGCCGCCTCCGTGGAGGGGCTCACTGTGCCTCAGTTTCCCCACCTGTACAATGGTCAGTGCTGATTCCCTCCCAGGATGGGTCTGGTTGTGTCAGGGCCGTCCTGCCGTCCTGGCAGCTGCAGGGGGGTTTGGTCCAGCCCCACGAGTGAGTGAGCCGTGCCCCGCTCCCATGGGGAAGGGGGGTGCGGGCTGGAGGGGGCATGGCACCGTCACTGGGAACAGACTGTTCGGGGGAGATGGGACTTGCAATCGCTCGCCTGAGTTACTCAACCGGCAGCTGGCCCCGAATCCTCCCCCCCAGCTCCGTGGGGTTTGACCCCGGGCACCTGCTGTTTGCTCACCCTTCACACAGCCACGTGGCGCTCGCCTTGCCTGGAGCCAGGCTCAGGCAGGGGCCACAAGTGCTGCGTGCCCGGTCTGCAAACCAGACCCCCCAGCCCCAACTGCATGGACCCCCGTCACATCCCCCTTGCACCACTAGAGTGTCCGGCTCCGCAGGGACCCCCGGCCTGGCTCTAGGCAGGGGGCGTTCATGGGGCAGAGCAGGCAGGCAGCGCCAGCTCAGCCCCACGGGCCTGTCCCGGACCCCACATCTCCCTGAATCCCACCCCCCAAAATTTACCCCACCCCAGAGACACGGTTTATAGGTTCTGAAGTTGCCAAATCCCAGGGCCCCTGGGGGGAACCCCCCCCGACGGCCTGTGGGGTATCTGCTCTCTGCCCCCCCAATGGATAGAGGCGCTTCCCCTCCCACACCTTTTGCCCCAGGCTCCTCCCCACCATAAATCCACCAGTGGGCGGGGCCTGGCTTTGCTCTCTGGAACAACAAGGAAGATCCCCGCCTCCCTTGCTGCAGCCAGCCAGGGGATGAGGAAACCGAGGCACAGAGTGGGGTAGGGCCCAGTGCAAGTCCCTCCCCAACCTGGCCAGGCAGAGCAACTGGCCCCAGGGAAGGGGCCAGGCCAATCCCGCCCTGATGCACTTGCAAGCACAACCTCTGGGTGGCCAGGGGGTGAGCATGGAGCAGCTGGGTCCTAGATCTAAGCAGCCAGACCATTAGCAAGACCCGTTTCCACCTAGTTGCAATGTGTAGTGTAGACAGGACCTAGCCCTGTTTCCTAACCAAGCTATTGCCTGGCACAGTCCAGGGAACCTGGTTCAAGGCCCGTCCAGACCAGAGCAGCTTCTCACCAGCCGTGTGTGTGTGTGTGTGTGTGTGTGGTGGGGGGCTGGGGGTGGGAATTAGAGAGCCTGGATGCTAGGGGGGTGGATAGGAAGCCACTAAATTCCCAGTGCCGGTTAATCTGGGGGCTCAGTTGCCAGGTGAGGATGGGGCTTCTTTCACAGTCGGGCACCACTGCCCTGTGGCTGTTTGGCAGCTGCCTGGACCCACCCCAGAGGTAGCTGCATTGCAGCACTGGGTGGTGCCAGACTCCTGCAGGCCAGGAGAGGTGCAGGGCGGGGACGCTCTGCACCGCCACAGCAACCTCAGACTCCTTGCGGGGGGGGCCCCTGTCCCAGCAGGGCTGGGGGAGGAGGGGGGGCGTTGGCTCATCCAATACAAGGCCATTGTGGGGGTCTGGGGAATCCCTGATGGGGGGAGCACAGGGGTCTGAGTGTGCGTGTGCTCAAGGGGTCCCCACTCCCCTTCCAGAACCCAGGCGTCCTGGTTCCCGGCCCGCCCTGCTCTGACCACGAGACCCTCCCAAAGCCGGGAAAGAACCCAGGAGTCCTGGTTCCAGCCCCGCCCGTGGCTCTAAGGCACTAGATCCTCTTCCTGTGTCCTGCTCATCCCACCTGCTGCAGCGTCTTCCCGGCCCCACCTGGGCAGGAACCCTCTGGCCGGGAACCTGCCAGGTGAACGTCTCCAAGCTCTGGGAGGGGAGTGGGCGGGGCCCGGGAGTCAGGACTCCTGGGTTCTAGCCCTGGCTGGGGGAGGGGTCATGGGGATGGAGCAGGGGAGGGGCTGAGAGCCAGGACTCCTGGGTTCTGACCCCAGCCAAGCCCTTCCACTTGTACGAGAGCTCCTGTCACTGGCCCTAGAGGAGCCACGTTGGGCCATCCAACCCTTGGCCAGGACCCAGAACCCCCGAAACTCGCCCAGATGTGCTGGGACAGATCTCCCCAGCCCTGGGCCCCAGTGGGAATCCAATGCCCCTCTGTGGTGAATAGAGTCCGGGGGGGGGCAGCCACCGTGGCCCTGAAAGGGGGACCTGTGGAGGGGGTGGGAGACATGATAGGATGTGGGGAGATGGGAGCCGCGGGAGTGGGGAACGGTGAGAAGGGGGTGGGGGGTGGAAGCCATGGGGGGCCATGCAACCAGCCGAGCTGCCCTTTGCTGCTCCCCAGAGATCCCCTTGGCCCCAGCCTGGGAGGGACCCTGCCTCTCTGCCCCCCCATCCCAGGGAGACCCAGTGAATGCGTCACCCAGCCCAGCCGTCCTGCAGGTGCCACGGGAAAGGGCCGGGTTGGCCCCTGGGCTTACCCCCACCCACGTTGCCAGTGTTAGCGTGCAGGCAGCCCCCCAGCAGTGCAGCAGGACGCGCCGGGGGGCCACGTCCCAGCCTCACGCCAGGCGAGCGCGTCTCCCAGGCCACACCGCACCAGAACACCCTCACGTGGGCGCTCGGCACTGCATGATCCCCTTCTCCGTGGCCTGACGTCATCGAGGCACCTGCGATGTCCCCACGCTGCGGGGCGGCGCTGCTTCGCCTCTGCAGCCCCCTGTGGCTCCGTGGCTCTCTGGTTACTCCGAGCCCAGCCACTCGGAGCCTGGCCGCGGGCCGGGGAGCTGCCCGCTGGGTGCATCTTGCCACGGCCCGGGCCTGGGCCCTGATTCAGAGCAGCCTCGCACCACGGGCATGTCACAAAAGACACGCATCTCTGTCAGACTGAGAGCTGACGGAAGGGGGGGTTACCCCCAGCTGTAGTCTTCCCCCCCCGAGAACCCCAAAGAAACAGGGAGTTTAAACGTCAAATGAGACGCCATTTCCCCAAACCCCTTCCCTCTGTCTGCCCCAGAAAGGGTCCTGCCGGTGCCAGCACATTGAGTGTGGGCACAGGTCTCCCTGAAGTGGCACATTCGCCCCGCTCCCCCCGTTGCTGGCACCCCCTGAAAATCTGGGCCTTTTATGGCATCTCAAGCCAGGGCCCCCAAACCTGAGGCTTCAGAAAACCTCGCCCCATGGAGATGTTTTTTGGCAGGCCCCGATCTTGGGAACCGCTCGGTGGGGATGCAGCCCCCCTTTCGCTCACCTCGCACCCTTCACTGTGATGCTGGGGCGGAGTGGGGATTTGAAAACACCCCAGTCCTCAGACAACTCCCGGCTCCAATACCCTGCTCCTCTCCGCCTGCCAACTCCCCCCCCCAGGATCACTGGGGGGGGCAGTTTGCCCCCCAGCCTGTGGAATCTGCCCCACCATCCCTGAGTGGCAACTGCGCCCTGGCTGCAAGGGGGCAACGCCTGGGATGGGGAGTCTGGAGTCTTCCTCCCCAAGGAATGTTTTTGGACGGGTGGGGAGGCGTCAGGTTCAGATTTTGCCCCAGGCTCCCAAAAACTTCTGTGTGGCCCAGACGCCCCTGTCCGTTTCTCGGGATCCACTCCACTCTTGCATGACCAAACAAATCCTGCAGGGCCAGGCCAGAGAGCCACAGACCCCCCACCCCCCGGCCTTCTCAGGCTGGGTCAGATGGAGGGCGTGAAAAAGCCCCTGCAATGGTGCTTGGGCTGGGAAAGTTGTGAATTTGCAGCTGGGTTCGCCTGGCCGGTGTCTTGTGCGTGCGTGTGTGTGTGTGTGTGTGAGTGTGTGCACAGATCCAGCCCAGGTTTTCACAGTGCCTCTGAAATTGTAGACAGCATGCTGTGTGAATTTAGTTCCAGGATCTTCCCTCATCCCAGCCTCACACAGAGAACTGGGATCTCCTCCTCCAAATCCAGCCTTAAAAGTTTTTCTTTCAAAAAAAAAAAAAAAGGCTTCTAAAAACTGCTCAGCAACTTGAAAGGAGCAAAGAAAGAGAAATTTTTGGTCTTTCTTCACACTTCCCCCCAGCCCTGCCTCACAGAGCGGCAGCGTTGCACTGACTCGCTCTCCCATGTGGAAAGACTCAAGAAATCATCGAAATCATTGAAAGAAAAACAAAACTTTCCTTCTCCAAGGTGGTCCCGGGCTGCAGTCTGAGAATGGAATATTTATAACCCGGCCTGCGTCGCGCAGACGGGACAAAAATCACATTTTTTTTACACCCTCCCCCCCATGTGGGGGGGGTTCAAGGGAAAAGACAGAAAATAAAGATGTGGAAAAGTTTTTTGAAGAGGAAGGTGACCCATCTTCCTCGCCGTTGGTTTGGGTTTTTCTTTTTCAATCATTTCTCTGGATGTTGCGTTTTTCTCTTGGAAAGAATCGAAGTGCCCTGAAAAGTGGCATTTCAGTGGCGCCAAAGGGTCCAATTTTGGGGGAGAAAACGCCAAAAAGGAAAAGAAAAGCATCCTTTCCGGGAATCGCGATTCACCACCCCACTCCAGCTCGCAAAGGTACGAGTCATTTTCTTTTGAAATAACCTCTTAAAAATGTCACCCACAATGGTTGGGGGAGCAGTGAAACTTTTGTCCAGTTTAACGGTTTCTGTTTTCAGGGGATTGTTTTGCGTCTGGCATACTTGGTCTTGGGACCTGCCTGGCATCATTTTAATTTTTTTTGGAAACCTTGAGAAAGACTTGATCCTTTTTAGACGCAGCGAGACGCGTGAGTAGCTGTTCAGTGGCACCAAACTTCTGTGCCTACAGGGAAATGTAACCAAGTTCACTTAGGCTCCTAAGTTCCCCATGGCCAACACGACCAGGTTGATTTGAGGGTAAATTTCTCTACACCCAAGTTTAATTTTGGTGGGTTTCTGCCCTTAAATGCAAAGTTATCAAGTTGCCTCCCCCCCCCCTCTCCCTCTCCCTCTGGCAAAACAATCCAGGAGGCGCCCAACTGCTGGAATCAGATCAGGTCCAATTAAACCAGATGGGAGTCGGGGGGTGGGGGGGGAACCGCGGCCAATTACTTCGCCAAATTACAATTTGTTAGGCAGGGATTACGCAGCCCAAAGAGGCACTTTTATTGCATTTGCGTTTCGCACTGCTGCAATTTGTTGTGCTTTGTTAACTTGACAAAATAATTTCTGGGCTGTGGGGCGGCCTTCACCCCTCCTTCGCCACAAGGCTTTTTATTATTAACGTCGTCGGGCCACGTCTTCCGGGGATGCCAGGCGGTGGAGTTTTGCTGATTAATCCCACCTGAGGGTTGGTTTGTAGTTATGGTTGGGAGCGTTCCCACCCCCAGAAGCACTGGAGATGGATTAGCCACTGGGTGACACTGAAGACAGGGGGGAAAATCCCCTTTGTAACAAACCTGGAAATCCAGCTGCGTTCTGTCCCATTCCCGGCGCCCCGAACGGTGCTGCTTTCTGACCCGCCCAGGTAACCCAGTTCCTAGGACTGGCTGGAGTGGCCCGGTGGGGGTCAGATTAGATTAAGAAAAATCCTAGCTGGGGAAGGGATCAGCGGCGGATGCTGAGCAAGGAAAGTGACGTGCTTGTTTCTTTGCTGTGAGCTGGAAAAGCACACGCACCCAGGGTGGCTGAGAGCCAGAGATCACCCAAGGAGATCCTTGCTCACTTCTTGCAGGGCTGGAGTTGGCTGGGGAGGGGGCATTAAATCTCCAGGGACAGGTGCAGGCAGAAGGGGAATGCAAAGGCTGAGCTGGGCCGGGGTAGCCCTGGGATCCCGGTGGCTGGGGAGGGCCCAGAAGGAAGGAGCAGGGCGGCTGGCGCAGCAGAGGTCGCTGGAAGAAGCACCTACAGGGACATTTTGGTGCCAGCAGCCAGGGGCAGCGGAGGAGATCTGGGGCTGCGTCTGGAGTGGGGGGCACAAGTCCTGGGCGGATCTGCTGGTGGAGGGGGCTCGGGCGCTGGGCTTGGGGTGATAACCCAGCGCCTGTGGGGCAGTGGGGGAACCCAGCTGGCACCGGGGGGGCCCCCCATCACCCTTGGTCTTGGCACCCTGCATCCTTCACTGCCCAGCCCCGCCAGAGCCTCGGGGCCTGCTGGGAGCCGCGTACGGGGGCCATCCCTAGCTCCCACCGGTTTTGTTGGCAAGGCCATTCGTAGCTGGGTGGCGCCTGGAGAGATGCTGGCCCTGTCCTGCAGTTACCCATGCTCAGGGAAGGGCCTGCAGCCCATGCCCGGCCTAGGGGCCCCTGGGGGCCCCCTTCTCTGGCGTGCTGGCCGGGACCTGACCTCCCCGGGCAGGAGGAGGTGGAGCCTGGGCGTGAACCAGCTGCGCCCCGGTCACGGCTCCCTTGGCTGGCTGCCAGGCAGCGTTGGCAATGCCGTTGCTGGGTGAGGCCGAGGATTTCGCTCTCCCCGGAGGAGCTTCCCAGAAGCCACCGGGAATCGATCCCAGAGGGGCAGGCGGTGCCCAGGCTGTGCCCCACCCAGGGAACCCTGCTGCCCAGCCCAGAGGCCCCGAGCCTCACTTTGCGGCGTCAGCAGTTAGGGTGCGTGACGCAGAGAGGCCGTGTGACGGGGAGGGGAGGGGAGCGTCTCTGGCGCCGTGTGGCGCTGTGATTGGGGCTCCAGTGTGCTAGGCGCTGCACAGACCCTACCCGAGATCCGGGCCCCTACTGGCACCATCCAGTGTCTGTCCTGTGCAGACCCGCGTCTGCTAGGACTCGGGCTGAGACGCCACTGGGGCCCGGCTCCCACTCGGGCCACTGTGTCCCCAGGGAGAGGCGCCCATGGGGAGGTAACTCCAGGCACCCCGATCATTTCAGTCTCAGGGCTTAGGTGGTCCAGTGAACACGGGGAGAGGGGTCGTTGAAGGGTGTGTGGACGCTCTGATTTCAGCCTGCACCAGGCTCGTGTCCATTCGGCTGCAGCTGGCTGCACCCTGGGTTTACCCCCGTTTCCCCGGAGAAGCCGGGCCGGGCTCCCCGAACATGGGGACGGAAACCGACCCGTTAATTCCAGCACCGCCTCTGGGGTGCTCCTCTGCTTCCTGAACACGAGCACCTTTTTCCCGTGCTGCTCCCGTCAGCTGGGAACTGGGGGATCGAAGCTGCTGTAGCGGGAACCCCATGCCGGTGGCCTGAGCACCAAAGCAGGCTGCAATCGGATTGAAATGAACCCGTGTAGACAAGGCCTTTGTGAAACTGCTTCGGACACGCTGCGCCACAGTCGAGGAGGAGCGGGTCTGAGGAATGGGTTTGCTCTAGTTTAACTATCCCAGCATGAGGTTGTGTCCAGACTGAAGCATGCCCAGTCCCCCACCCAGCTCCCGGCTCCCTGGGCGTAACTGTTGGCCAAAGGGCCCCATTTTCTGGGGCCAGACGTGAGCTCAGCCGCTCCCCGCTGCGCTCTTTGGGGAAGCTGTCCACTAGGGCCTGGCCCAGCTGTCTGCGGGGATGGGGCGGCCCAGAGGGCCTGGGGATCTCGGCAGCCTCGGCAGGACGGGTTGGCTCAAGGAGGGGCCGGGGGGTTGGTTTTTTAAGGTAAAACATCCATTTAAAAACCATCTCACTGTCTGGCCCTGAGAAACCTGTAGCAGGTGGGGCGTGGAACTGGTGGGTTGGAGCAGGGGGTGGGGGCTGGCAGTCAGGACTCCTGGGTTCTCTCCCCAGCTCTCAGAAGGGAGTGGGCGTGTTAGCGCAGGCTTTACTTCATCCCTGTTTGTAAATGCCTTGGAGGTCCTTGGATGCCAGTTCAGGGGGTGCCAGGCCAGGGCAGAGGGGTGGGAGCCAGGGCCCCTGGAGAGGTGCATGCTAGACGGGGGAGGGGTGTGTGTGCCAGGCGGGGGAGAGGTGGGTGCCAGGGTGAATTGGTGGACGGATGGGTGCTGGCTGGGGAGGGGTGGGCACTGCGGCGGGTCCCTGGCTGGTACAAGTGATCCCCGATTCCTGGGCCTGGCAGCCACCCGCCATCTGTGCTGTGCCGGGGGGGTTGGGAGGGGGATGGGCGCGCCCAGCGGGACGGGGGCCCTGCCCGCTGGGGAGGGACAAGCGGATCAGGCTGGGAATCAGCACCTCCTGTCCCCGCCCGTCTGCGTTTTGTGCTTGTTTATTTGTGCGCTTGGCTCCGCTCGACTCAGGCCGGCTCAGCCTCCGCCCAGGCCCCCGTGAGCTCCACGCCAGCCCCCGGCCAGCGGGGAGGCAGGCGGGCCTGGGGACCCCAGCCCGCACGGGCTCCAGCTCTGGGGCTGCAGGGGAGGCTGCTCTGCTCGGGGCATTTCCCGGGGTCTCAGACACCCTCGTCCACACACAGGGCGGCCGCTGGCCCCCAGACGGACCTGAACTGCCAGGATCTGGCTGTGAGCTTCCATCACACGCTTGGTACTGGCAGGTTCAGGTCGGGAGTGAGGGGCACCAGCAGAGCTGGGGCCGGGGGGGACGCAGGGCTGGGCTAGCAGGGGCCTGCGGGTTGGGAGTGAGGGGCGCTGGCAGAGGCAGGGGTGAAACCAGCCTGGCTTGCTGGCGATGTGGCGTGCCGAGCCGGGCGAGGCCGCCCGCTGCAGAGAAGCCTCTGTCCCGTGCCGTGCCGTGAGTCATCGCGGACACCTTGCAACATGTCGGGGCGGCGGCTGGGAGCTGGAACTGAGCTGGGCGCGGGAGAATCCTAGGGGCAGACGCCGTAACTCGATGCCCGTTGGGAGGGCAGGCGGGGGAGGGTAACTCCCCGCACCTGGTGGCAGCTAGGTCACCTTTTCCATTCAATGGGGCCCAGCCCCATTGTGCCACCAGCTCCCGTGCAGCCACACGAAAGCCGGCTGGCTGGGCGAGTGTCCGTAATTCACGGGCCTGCCCCTGCACCCCATCCTAGCTCCTCCAGCCCTGTTCCCTCGCTCAGGGGCCTTGCTGTCACCAAGGGGCACCCCCGGCTGGAACATCTCCCCCAGAATCAGCTGGGAAGGAGGGAAAATGTCCCCTCCAAGTTGTCGCTGCCAGGCCCCTCTAGTGGGGCAGCCAGGACTCCTGGATTATCTTGCTGACTCCGACGTGTGGCGTCTGCGGGACTGAAGCCACTTGCAAGCGCTGTGCCTCAGTTTCCCCAAGCCCGGGAGGCTTAGATGGACAGCGAGGCTCCCTGGCAGAGGTGAGGGACTGCAAGGCCCCCTGCAGGGCACCCGGTGAGGGTATGTCGCCCCACTGCGTTTCCCCCCTCCCTGCCACGCCTTGAACCCGCAGAGAAGCCAGGGGAGCAGCTGACAAACAAGAGCCAGGAGCGGGAACAAGAGGCGAAAGCAGAGAGCCGGGTTTGAGCCACGCCACGTCCCGGGACGAGTGTTTCCTGGCTCAGATCCAGAGACCCTCAAGCCCAGTTTCTCGTCTCCTCCAGCGGCTTCCCGCAAGAGGCGGTCGGGGGGGGGGGAGGCTTCCCCTGTCAAGACAGAGGGTGTCTCCTGCCCCAAAGCAGGAGGGGTTTGATCCCTCCCCAGGCTCCCTCCCCACTTCCCAGCGTCACACTGTCCTTTGTCCTGGGCAGGACCCTGCTTGGCGCTGTCTGGTGGCAGTGAGTTCACAGGCTAGCAGGGGGCGTTGTTGTGTATTACATGCAGACGATAAGAGGGGTGATTCGGTCTGGTCCAACGGACCCCGAACCCCCAGAGTCTCTCCCCAGTATCCCCCACCCTCCCTCATTCTCTGGCTTCCAGGAGGACGCAGCCTGGAGCTGCCGAGGTTGCCCGTGAGCATCTGTGACAAGGCTCCCAGCAAGGGGCCGGGGACGGACTCTGTGCAGCCCAGCGCTGGGCTGGGCTGGGGGGGACAAACTGGAACATTTACGGCGACCTGGCATAGGGGAAACTGAGATTTCGCGGTTTGATCCCCACCCCCGTTACTTCCCTGTGGGAGGAGACCCCCAGTGCTTGGCCATCATCACCCCAAGAGTCCTGAGGCGATGTCACCTGGCTGCAGCAGGCTGATTGGCTGCTGTAGCACCTTACCTGGATGTCTCGCCTTCAGTAAGGCGGGACTTCCTGGTTTGCCATCCTCTTGGGAGTCACGCCCCTTGCAGTGTGCCTGTGTTGGGGGCGGGAGGGGGCGCAGTGTAATGCCCTGTGGGGGCGTGGGAGGGAGCTGGCCCAGCAGGGGCTGCCGGCAGGTGCAACTCGCAGCCGGGCGGTTTATTCACCCCACGTGTGCAACGTTCCTGTTTCCAGCCTGTGCGCGGGCAGCTGTGAAAGTTCCTTCCAGCAGCAGCTACAGTCTTGGTGTGTCGTGTCCCCCCCTTCGTCCCGGTTAGGGCCATGCAAAGGGCTTCCAGGGAGCAGCGTGTCGGGGCTGCCGTGAAACCTGTGACGGGGGCCAAAGCAAACACGCAGGCAGCCCCTTCCCCGCAGCCCTGGGACCACCTAGCAAGCGCGGCCGGCCCTGCCGGCTCACTGCGGCTTCCTGACCCACAGCCCCTGCTAGCCCTGCTCTGGGCCCCCCCGCCCCCCAGCTCTGCTGATAGGCGTGTGCTGGCCTGTGTGCGTGTGTCTCCAGCCGCGTGTGTCGATCTCTATGTGCGCGTGCGGCCCTTGTGTGGATGTAGGCGGGTGCACATTTCTCCAGCTGTGCGCCCGAGCCACGCGGCGACCTCCCCGTCCAGCCTCTGCCACACCCCGTGTGCCATGCCGGCATGTCGCAGGGAGGTCTGGGGTTTGGGGGGATCCCCCGGGGGCGCTGGTTGACTTTCCAGGAGCGTGTTCTGCTAGCCATGGTGCCAAGCTCCCTAGCAGCTGGGAGGCCGGGGAGATGGGCTCAGACCCGGCACCTCCCCGATGAGAGTGAGCTGCCCCCCCCCAACTCAGCCCCAGCCCCCGCCTGCCCCCTTGCGGGGCACTGCACCCCGTGGGTTTGCCAGTTTGCTGCGGAGGATAACGAAGGGGTGAATGGTGGGGGGGACACCCCCCAGACAGGGCGTGCCTAGGACCAGCAGGGCCCATGTTGCTGGGGATTGAAGCGGGGCCTCCCGAGCAGTCAGTGTTCAGGGGGCAGCCGGGAGCTGGGGGGGCTTTGGCAGAGGGGAGCCGGGGGAAGGTGGCTGCAGGGGCCCACAAGACCGCCCCGGCCTCGGCTCTCTCAGCCCCCGGGGCCAGCGGACCACCTTGGAACTGGTTCCCCCTCCCCATCCCGCCCCCCCAGCGCTGGGGTCACACTTCTTTGAGAGCCCCTGGACCTGAAGCAATGGGCTTTGAGGCAGCTGTCTGCCCCGGCCGGATTAGCAACCTGGGGCGAGGGGATTGAATGAGGCACCGGCCCAGCCTAGGGGTCAGGCAGGGGGGAGGGGGATGGAGGGGGGCTGGGCCAGAGACACAAGGCCCCATTCAGAGCAGGGGGGGCTGGCCTGGCGCTCCCGGGGAGTCAGAGTCCCCAGCCCATGGGGGCTTTCAAATGTGTAGTCCCCCGGCCCCAACTCAAAGCCCATGGGAGGCCTGGGGGGTCCTTCTCCAGGGGCTGCCCCCACCCCTTATGCAACTAGCGGGGCCGAGGAGGGGCGATGGGTGGGTGCTTCTGGCAGGTTGGGCGGTGTCACACCTGGGGTGTGCCCCGGGGGGGGGCACTGGAAGTCTTGAGGCCTGTTCTCCATCGGGAGGACGCCAGCCCAGAGCCCTCTCCCAGCCACTCCCGGGGCGGGGCGTGTCTCCTGCCCCCTGGCAGCTCCCACGCCCTCTCTGTGCCACGCCAGGGCCAGGCTGCCCCCGCCCCCGCGGCTCCAGCCCCGCTGCCCCCCCTCACCCACCGCCACCGACCCGCACTGGGGCCGCACAGGGTTAAACCGAGCGGGCACCTCGGCTGACCCCGGGGTCGCTGACTGGGGAGGGGGGGCTGTGACTGGGGGGGCCTGCGCCGTCTGGCTCAGTGGGCTGAATTCCTCACGGAGCGGGGCCCGAACCCCCTCCCCCTTCAACTGGGCTCCCCCAGCCCCTCCAAGGCCCCTCGGCCCAGCCCCCAAGCTCCGCTCCAGCCCCTCGAAACCCAGCCAGTCTGGTACCAGCCCCCCCATCCTGCCCCATCACCGCACACCCCAGCTCAGCATGAGACTTATCGAGCTCAATCCGCACCCCTGGGTCTGTCTGTCCCCATCCGCCCCTCTAGCTCTCCAGGCGCTGCCCTGCGGGATCGAGGGGCACTGGCAGAGCTGGGGGCTGCCCAGAGCAGGGATGGCGGGGGCTGTGGGTCGGGATGGGGGCGTTCACACGTGCATGTTTTGTAACCCGCCCTATTCGTGGCCTATCCAGAAGCTCCGTTTTCCTCACTGGGGCGGCCCCGGGGGTTTCCCAGCTGGTTCCGGGCAGTGCCGGGATCTGAGGGCTGGTGCACGGCCGGGACTCGGGGAAGCCAGTTCAGGGTGTAGCCAGCTACCCGGGGGCTCCTCGAGAACGGGCCCGACTTTGGAGGTTTATACAAACTACAATGGAGCCGGGAGGGGCCCGTCTGCCTTCCCCGCCCGTGCCAGCCACCCCCGGTGCCCCCCTAGAGAGGAAAGCCCCTGCCCCAGCTCTGGGAGTGGGGAGAAGCGTCCCCTTCTGTCCGGGGCTTGTCCTGGGCAGGGGGACGTTCCCCCAGACGTAGAAGCAAGTCCGCGGCCTGAGACTCCGGCACGCGTGTTCGCTTCCGTTCCTCTGTCCCCACATCCGTCTGTCCATCCCCGTGCACCCCTCCCACCCCGAGCCCTCTGTCGGTCTGTCGGCCTGTCTGTCTGTCCGCCCCCCCCGGGCCCAAGCGCGCGGCCTTTGGGCGGCGGAGGCCAGAGCTTCGCGCCGGGCGCTGCAGGCCCCGGCGCTCTTGGCAGGCGCGGGAGGAATGTGTTTCGGTTTGAGTTTCTTGGCAGGGCCGGCTCCCTTCCACCCAGCCTGCGCGCTTGGCTCGCAAATGTATGCCCATAGGCTGCTACTTGGGTGGGCCGGGGCCGGCTGGGCGGGGGAGGGGAGCCGCGCGGAGGGGCCGGCTTTTGCCGTCCCCATTGGCCGCCGGGACGGGCGCTCGCCACTTCGGCTCCCTGCTCCCAAACCCTTCCTTGCTGAGGGGAGTCTGGGGGGGCGGAGAACTGGCATCTGACCCGCTTGAATCTGCAGCCCCGGGGCCGTGTTCCGGGCCTGGGCAGCGCTGGCAGGCCGATGGGGGGCGCTCCCCGGCACGGCCTGGCACGGGGGTCCCCCCCCCTCCATGCTGCTGGGTTGGGGGGCCGGGCGGGGGTCCACCTGCCTGTGCCCTGCCGGGGAAGGGGAAGTGGGGGCCAGCAGGGCATGTGGAGGGAGGAGCCAGTTGCCACCCTGGCTCACATGCTGTGCCCATCCCCCTGGCATCTGGGCTCTTGCGGGAAGATGCTTTGATGGGGGGAGGGGAATCTGGGTGAAAATAAGGGGGGGGGCTCATCTGATCTCATCCAAGCCCCCTGATTGTGGGGGGGACGACACCTACCAGGCCCCACACATCCTTCCCGCCGCGCCTGTTTATCCCACCACGCCCTCCCCAGTGCCCGTCCCCTCTCCCAGCCCCCTGCGGGCTCTGGTCCCCTGGCAGTGTGTGATCGGCGCTGCCAGCCAGGGGGGGTGTTTAGAGCCCAGGCAGGGCCCTCCCCCCACACACCCCCCGGGGAGCGCCCTCTAACTCCATGTGAGGCTGGGGACTGGGTAGCAGCCAGGCCTCCAAGCCGCCTAGACCCCAGCGGCGCTGGGGTGACGTGGCACCCAGCCCCGAGCTCCCCTGGGCGTCTGGCGACTGAAAACAGGCAGCTAGGAAATGCCACCCTCGGGCTGGCCCCGGGGCTCCCCCCAGGCTCTGGGCAGCTCCACCTTTCCCTCATGGCAGCCCCCCGGCCTGGCCGTGCCGTCTGGCAGCCCAGCTTGTCCGTGCCCCCGCCCCACCTTCCATCCAGCACAGCGGGGTATCCGGGCCACGGGCTGTGTCCAGCCGCGCGCCGAGTGGCACCCAGCCTGCTGAGCGGCCAGGCCGCTGGGCAGTGGAGCTGTGTGTGCTGGGACCTGCATGGGAGGGATACCCCCTTGCCCGGACTGTCTCTGCACCCACCAGGCAGGGCATGGTGTCCCTCTCTCCCCGGGCCCCCAGGTCCCTGCGTGCGGCTCTGTGGGGCTCCGCCACGGGAGGGGGCGGGGGGATGACTCAGGCTGATTGGATGCACTGGGCACGCGAGTCTGGAGCAGGCGTGGGGGGGGGTGCCATGGGGGGCCCTTGTCCGTCTCCAAGAGGCAGATCCGGCTGCACGGGGAGCTCTCGCAGGGTCGCGGGGTGTCTCCTGGCCACATCTGCAGGGCGCCCGCCCCGTATCACCGGCGTGCAGCCCCCCACACTCCTGCCCCGGGGCGGGGCGGTCTGGGGGGATGCCCGGGTAGCAGGGCTCTCAGGACCCCCGGGGTCTCTTGCCTTCAGCCTTGGGCCCCGTGGCCAGGCTGCTTTGCTTTCACGTGTGGCGGGTAGGGCCCCTCACCCCGAGTGCCTGGGAGCGCCCAGGAGGGGGTGGGCACAAGGCCCTGGAAGGCCACAGAGCTCCTCTCCGGCCAGCTTCTGGCACAAAGTGCTGTGCCAAGGCCGGGCTCTGCCCTGCTAGGGCCGGGCTGCACCAGGGGCGGGGGGAGGGTTGTCTGGTCCCTGCCGTGCTGGGGGGCACAGATGAGCCCATGGGCCCTTCTGGCTCTAAACGCTGTGGAGGGGGGTTGTAAAAGGGGGGTTTCAGGCTGGGGGGCCAGGACTCCTGGGTGTGGGGCGAGATCTAGCAGTCAGAGCAGGGGGCCGGGGGCCAGGACACCTGGGTTCTATCCCCAGCTCCCCCACAGCCTCCCCTGGGGTCCCCACCCTGAGCGCAGCTGGGCGTGCTTGCTGCCACAACCTCCTGGCTCCTGTGTGTGGCGTGGGGCCGCGGACCCCTGGTGTGGAGATGCGAGGGAAGGGGATTTCCTGGGGCTGTTGGACCCCCCGCCCGAGAGACAGAAGCTGGGTGCACCCTGGGGGTTAGGGCGCCTTGCCCAGTAGGGTGGGACCCACTGCCAGCAGCTGCAGGCCTTTGAGCCCCCCCAGGGCAGATGAGCCCCCCCTTGTTTTACTTTGTGCCGAACAATGGGGCCGGGGTGCTCGGGCCGCTCCGCTCCCGGCCGATTGCCAGGGTTACGGGGAGGGGAAGGGGGGATGAATGAGGCGGGGGGGGGCACTGGGGGGACAGCAATCGACTCAATTACTAGACAGGCTTTTGAGAGTGGGCTGCAAACTCCTGGGTCCTCGTGGGGGGGGTGATTCCACTGCGCTCCCAGGATCCCAGAGCCCCCCAACCGGGCTGGGCAGCTCCCCTGGCTGGTGGGGAAGGGGGGGGCATGCGCCCCTTTCTCTGTCCCATCCCCCCCCGAACTGCTGCCTGGGGGAAACGTTACCATACCTTCCTCTCCACTTCTCTGCCCCCGCCTGCCCCCCCATTCTCATTTTGGGCCCTCCCCCGTGCCTTACCATGCGCCCCCTCTCTGTCCACGCCACCCTCACCTTCCCTTCCCCCACCCCCCTCCTTTGGCCCCTCTAAAGCCTTTCAGACCCCCCCCCCCAAGCTACAAGCACCCCCGGGCCTCCCCCGCAGCCCCATTCTTCCCCAGTGACACGCAGACAAAGCCCCCGGACGAGCTCTCAAAGGGGGAACTGAGGCGTGAGAATCCCCCCTCCGCCTCCGCCCACCCCACTGCAAACCAAACCCTTCTTCCCAGAGGGCCGCGGGGCCCCAGCTCCCCCCTCCTTTCGGGGGCAAGTCCCCCCCCCAGCCGCTCTCCAGGGAGAGGCTGGAAGCAGTTGAGGGCGCTGACGTTGAATGCCACACACAGACAGCCCCCCCCGCCGGCCGCCCCCACACTCCAGCTTGTTCTCATTTCGCCGCCTCGTGGCCTGTCGCAGACAGGCTTCGGCTGGCTCCCCCTCCACTCCCAGACCGGCTGAGCACCGGAGGGGGGGAGTGGGGGGCGGCCACAGGGAAGGGGGCTGAGAACCAGAGCCAGGCGTTGGATGCTTGCCCCGTTGTGCCTCAGTTTCCCCCCCCCTTTGGAAATGGGGGGTAATGATCCTGGGCTTTGTGTGTGTGTGTTTGTGTATGTGCCTGAGGGTGCACATCTGTGTGTGTGTTTGCACGCGCGTGTGCTGGTATGCATGAAGCTGTGTGTGTCTGGGTCCATGTGCTCCCCTGTGTGTGTGTGGGCGCACACGTATGTTTGTGCGTGTGCACACGAGCATGTGCGCGTTTGACTGTTAATCTCCGACGCTGATGGACGCAGCCGCCAGGGTCAGGAGCTGAACTGGGACTTGGGAAATCTGGTTTTCTCTATCCAGCCTTGCCTCAGTTTCCCCTCCCACCCCTGGCAGCTCTGTGGGGCTGGCCCTTTCCCCATACAGCCTTGCCAGCAGTGCCCGGGGCCTTGGCCCAGGGCAGTGCGTGGGGGGAGGGCCATTCTTGGCGATACACTTTAATGCCGTTTGTTTCTTTTTAATTACCGAAGCCACACGTCAGGCGCCCTGGCTTGAATTTGGGTGGGAGCAGGGGGGTTGGGTGCCCGCCCGGGGGGGGTTGGGTGCCTGCCCTCGCCCTCCCCCCCGATTGAGGCGAGGGAGGGAGGGCTGGTGCCGGGACCGGAAAGCCAGCTTGTTCTGATGCTGGGCGGAGGCTGGCCAGGGGCTCCCCACGACGCTGGGCACTGTTAGGCTGTGGGGAAGCTCTGTCGCTTTCCAGGGCTCTCCCCCGAACAAATCTGGGCTGGAGCCTCGGCTGTGCCCCACTGATGGGCGGGGGCCGTGGGGTGCCAGGCTGGCTCTGGGAGTCAGGAGAGGGGTGAGCCTTTTGCCTCAAGGTCTTAGTTTGGGGGGGCTTGGCTGGCTCAGGGGCGGGGGAATGGGGCATGGGGGCTTTCCCCTGTAGGGGGCACCGGCTCTGAGCTGCCCCAGGGCAGGGTCTGGCCCGCTGGGGAGGGGGCATTGGCCCCTCTCGGCCCTGTCCAGTCAGCGAGGCCTGAAAGCCAGGGTGGGGGGCGCGTGCTGCGGGGACACTGCTCTGGAGGGGCCGTTCAATGCTGCCGTTCTGCTCTGGGGGTGGCACCCGGCCAGCTGGCACCCGGGCTGTGTGGAGGCCCCGAGGACAGCACTGGGAGGTGGCCCCTTGAGCAGCGGGAAAAACGGTCGCGTCTCCGACACTAAAGGGGTCGCAGGAGGAGACTGGACAAAGCAACAGTGGGGCGAGCGGAGCTGGGGCAGATGAGATCAGGAGTGGGCGCAGGCGGGACCTAGGCGTCCTGTGGGGCACGGGAAGGACCCAGGAGTCCTGGCCAGCCCTGGGCATCTCTGTTTCTTTCCGGGTTTATTCGTTTGCTCCTTTGATTTTTATTATGCAACAACCCAGATGGTCCCAGAACCCCAGTGCCCACCGCCCCCTCCTGCGCACCCCTTTCCGTGCCACGGCCTGTCTGGGGCTGACTCACAGGGGTGCGGGGAAGAGATTGGGGGGTTGGAAAAGACCCCCCCTCGCCGAATCAAACACACGCGGTTATTGTGCGGCAGCGAAGTTGCTCTTTCCTGTCACCAGCTGGCTGCCAGCTGTGGAGTCCCTGTCCTGTCCCCCCCACACTTCCCCCCCCAGCTCTGTCTGCCCCAGCCAGAAGGGTGGCTTCGTCCTTTCGTGGATGCACTTAAAACACCTGGCCTGGGACGCTGCGTCCGCCCCGGCCAGCGGGGGCTAAGCAGAGATTATTTGCCCCACACATGTGCTGGGGGAGCACGGGAAAGCGGGTGATGCTGGGGAGGGCTGGAGCCTGCTGATGTGGGGGGCTGGGATTTTCCTAGCTTGGGCTGGGGTAATGCGGCTCGTGGCCTGGACCAGCCCAAAGAAGCGGCTTGCTTGGGGGCAGGCTGTGGGGTGTCAGATCCAAGCGGGTTTGAGGAGCTCGTGTGTTTCCCCGCCCAGGCAGCGGGTCGGATCAGCTCTTGGCGTGAGCCGGGCAAGGTCAGGCCCTGGGCCCCCATCACCGCCTGTGCCCAGATGGCTCATCTGCCCTGTACTTGTGCCTGGGGGTCGCTGGGGGTCAAGGAAACCATCTAGGTTCCACCCCCCAGGCCTGTTGCGGCGAGCAGACCCCTGCTGGGAAGAAGAGCCTCGCACAGCTGGGGGGCCAGAGGGTTCACTGGGTGGAGGGTCCGGCCTGGAGGGCACCGCCGCCTTCGTGGTTGTAGACTGAGCCATGTGTCGTAGCCCCCGTACAGCTAGCACCAGAGGGGAAATTCCCAGTGAGGGCGTGAGGTCTAATCCAGCACGGGACGCAGCAGGGGATTGGACACGGAGGCCGGGCTGGGGAGTTTCGCTTGTGCCAGCGTGGTGGGGAGACCCGACTCCCCCACACCACCACCCGGGAACTTGCTGCGATGGAAAGCGGCTCCCAGCCCGTACGTCCCACAGGCCGACTTGCCTGGCCGCAGAAATGGCTGGTAACTGGCCCATGCCATAGCCTTGGCGCTCGGCGGGGTGTGGGGCACCAGAGCTGGAGCGCCCGCCTCGCTGTGCCCCCGCCTGGCCTGGCCCCAAAGCGGAGCCGCTCAGCGCGGTGTCAAAACAAACCCTCCCGCAGCCAGAGCAGCCCTGGGAGCAGGCGGGCCGGGAGCTCAGCCATTATCGGCTTCCAAGTCATAACAAACGCCCAGAACACCCACCTCGCGGCCGGCCCGGCTGACTGGGAAAGCAGGAACGCAAGGACGGGCGCGGGACCCGGAGCCTCCAGCCCCCAGCAGGGCTAGCTCCTGTCGCGGCACAAGCTGCAGGAATCTCCCGCGCCCGGCCGGGGGCCAGGGGCCATGGCTGGCCCTGTTTTCGGGGCTACCTCCAGGCGCCCCTTGGCCGCTCTGCTGTTTATTTCGCTACGTCCTTTCACCCGGGGCAGCCGGGGGGGG
Organism: Mesoclemmys tuberculata; assembly: GCA_007922155.1. Lineage (NCBI taxonomy): Eukaryota > Metazoa > Chordata > Testudines > Chelidae > Mesoclemmys > Mesoclemmys tuberculata. The sequence continues at coordinate 2,965,116 of ML675652.1, forward strand.
CATAGACCAGCCTTGGCCTGGTTTTCACAGGTTTCCTGTCTGGCCGGTGAGGGCCCAGATTCCTGCCAGTGGCTCGGCACTTTCAGACCAGCCTCTCGTGCCTGAGAGGTTGTGCCACGGGGCGCCCGGGTACCGAGCGGGGATCAGCCCTGCACAGGGACATGGAGCAGAGCCGCCCGGCAGGATGGCGGGGGGGCCCGGGGCTCAACCGTGGAGACCTTGTGGCATCTGGGGCCATGTCTAAGCCGTGGGGTGACCGAGAGGGAGGGGGGAGCTGGGGCGTGTTCCCACCCATAACCCTTCCCCATCCGCCTGTGCCCATCTCAGCCCGTGCGCCCAGCCCCTCTGGCCCCGGCCCTGCTGCCAACCAGGCCCTGCCAGGCTGGGGGGGCTCTCAGATGGCCCGTCCCACAGTGGGGCCCCAGGCCTGGTGTCCAGGTGCAGTGGGTAGCCCTGGCACAGAGCCACCAGGGAGTCGTGCCCTCGGGGGGAGCCCACGGCCCTTGGGCATCTGGGAACAGCTATGGGCCAGAGCCTGTGCCTCTGGGGCAGATGGGGGGGCAGATTCCTGGGACCCACCATGCCTAACTGACCTTGCTGGAGATGGGGCAGGGAAGAGAGGATGCCCCCCCCCACTGTTCTGGCCCTGCCAGGCTCTGGGGGGGAGCTGCTCATTCCCACCCTCCCCCAGCCCAGCAGCGTCGGTGCCCAGGTACTTGACCGACCCCCCTGCCAATCGCTCTGCTGCCCCCTGCACCCACATCTCTCCCTGCCCCTCGTTGGGGTTGGACCCAGGCCCTTGGCTGCTGGCGGGGGAGGGGAGTGGCCTGCTGGAGCCAGAGGCCATGGGGATGGGCAGCCTAGCTGTGGCGCCCTCTGCGGGAGATGGGGGGCGTTGCCAAATGCAGCATGGGGCACGCATCGGATGCCAGGGGCTGGGATTCAAAGCAGGGGCTGGGTGTGCCCTCGCCAGAGGGTGCGGGAGCCAGGGATGTGCCCCCGGCCCCGTGGGGGGAGCTGGGCGCAGTGGGACCAGGGCAAGCCGGCAGGGGGCACCCAGGGTCTGCGTCGCGCCAACGCCCGCCCTCCTCTCTCACAGGTCTGGCACCGCGGCGGTGTGCGCAGCTCCCCCCGCCCGCCCGGATCCGATGTGCCCCTGAGCGCGCCCAGGGCCCGACGGATCATGTTCAACCCCACGACCCCCCCCGGGGGCAGCTACGGGCAGCACTGCTACCTGCGCCCGCTCCACGGCACCGGCAACGGCCTGGCAGACGGTGAGTCCCGGTGCCCGGCGCCCGCCCCGCCCTGCACCCGTCTGCCTGTCCCACCCTCCATTCCTCTGTCCATCTGCCCCTACCCCTCTGCCCTTCTGTCTGATCCTCTATCCATCTGTCCGTCCATCCCTCCATGGCCCTGTGCCCCGTCTGCCTGTCCGTCCATCCTCCCCTCACCCCAGCCCAAGGAGACCTTCTGGGCCGGGGATCCTGGACATCCTCCCAGTGGGTCTGGCTGTGTGGGGCCCCTGCTGGGCCATCAGCTGGGGGTGGGGAGCTGCCCCCTCCATCGGTGCCCAGTTCTGATGAGCCCCTCCTTTTCTCCCCCTGTTTCTTTCCAGGGCTGAACGACTTCCCCCTGTGCCAGGCTAATCCGATGGGCCACCACCCTGGTTACGGGCTGGCGCCGAGCAGCGAGCATGCTGGGAACGCTGATGGTAGGTGGGGGCCTGTGGGGGCCGGCTGGGCTGGGGGGGTCCCCTCTGTGCCGAGGCCGGAGGTTGATGGGCAATGTGCTGTCTCTGCCCGGCCCAGGGTCCCGGTTCCCCACACCCCGCGGCGCGGCCAAGCTGACCAAGAAGCGGGCGCTGTCCATTTCGCCCCTGTCGGACGCCAGCCTCGACCTACAGACCGTCATCCGCACCTCGCCCAGCTCCCTGGTGGCCTTCATCAACTCCCGCTGCGCCTCCGCCGGCGGCTCCTACGGCCACCTCTCCATAGGCACCATCAGGTGGGCGCCGGGCGGGCAGGCCCCAGAGCCAGGACTGAGCCGAGCGGTGGGGTGTTGGCCTGGCCGGTCCAGCTCCCATTGGCCAGAGCAGCCGGGGTCTCTTCCCGGCTCTGGGAGAGAGTGGGGCCTAGTGGTTAGAGCAGGCAGGGGCTGGGAGGTGGGACTCCTGTGCCTCGGTTTCCCCATGTGTCAGACGGGGCAGCGATCTTGACTGAGGCCATGGAGGGGCAAGGGGGGTGCAAGTGAGTGACTTAGTCTGTGCCAAGGGCTGGGAGGGGAGGCCCGGGGCAGGCTGATCCCCCTCTGCCTCGATGTACACATGGTAGGAAGCCCGAGGCCAGGTGCGATGGGCCCCTCATCCCGGGCTGGAATGGGGGGGACACCTCCGGAGGGAGGGTCAAGCTCATGCTCTCTCCTTGTGACTTTCCAGCCCTTCCCTCGGCTTCCAAAGCCCCATGGGTCACCCGAAGGGTCACGGGGCATCGTTCAGCCACACGCCCCCCTGTGGCTCCCACGAACCCCTCGCCAGCCAGCTGGGGCTCCTGCACCATCCCCCGCCCTGCGGGACACTGAAGCACTGCCAGGTAAGGGGACCCCACCCGTCTGGGAGGAGCACCCAGCGCATGGGCCACCGGTGGGAGGGTGGGGGCTCTGAACCAACGCTGAGAACCAGCCCCGCTCGACTCAGAGGTGTTTAAAGAGACAGGGCCCCCCCCCCATGGCAACCCCTCCTGGCAGAAGCAACCGCACCACACCTTGGGGGGCGGGACAGGGCCGCCGTGTCCCGCTGTGCCCCCCGCCGTGCCCCGCTGCCCAAGCTCACAGCGTTTCTCCCCCTTCACCCCCGCACCGTGGCAGCTCAAGTCGGAGCCAACCCTGGGCAGCGCCCTGGACGCCAAGAGCCTGGAGGAGCGATCGGAGGGAGACGTCTCCAGCCCGGCCTCCACGGGGACGCAGGTAACACCCGGCCCGCGGGGCCTGGTGCAGGGAGGGTCCGGCTCCCCCTATCCCGCAGCCAGGCCTGGGGCCCCAGACTGGCTCCCGCGCCGGTCCCCCACCGGGGGACGCTGCTGGCCTGTGCGTGGGGCTGGAGGAGGCTTCGGGGGGTGTTTGGGGGCCTCAGCTGCTGGCATGTGGGCCCCGGGCCACTGACCCCTCCCCCCCACCCTAGGACCCCCTGCTGGGGATGCTGGACCCGCGGGAGGAACTGGAGAAGGAGGAGGGGAAGCAGGAACCGGAGGCTGTTTACGAGACCAACTGCCACTGGGAAGGGTGCAGCAAAGAGTTCGACACCCAGGAGCAGCTGGTGCATGTGAGTTGCCGGCCGTGGGGGCAGCAGCCCTTGCCAACCCTCTCCCCAGCTCCAATGGTGCCCCTCACTCCCAACCCACAGCCCCCCACCTATCAGCGCTCCCCTGTGCCAGCCCCGGAAAGCTGGGGGCCCTGGCAGGCTGACCCCCTCCCCTAACCGGTGCCCCGCTCCGTCCCCCCGCAGCACATTAACAACGAGCACATCCACGGGGAGAAGAAGGAGTTTGTGTGCCACTGGGTGGACTGCTCCCGGGAGCAGCGGCCCTTCAAGGCGCAGTACATGCTGGTGGTGCACATGCGGCGCCACACGGGCGAGAAGCCTCACAAGTGTACGGTGAGTGTGCGAGACAAGTGCACGGTGAGTGTGAGTGTGAGACGTGCCAGCTGGGCAGGGGTAGGGGCAGCCCCACGGTGCCCAGAGCCCCCACCCCCTGCCTGTGATTGGAGCTGGCGCTCCCTGGAGGGGAAAGGCCCCGTGTCCCATTCCCTGCCCCCCGTGCTCTGGAGGGGGTTTCTGTCTAGCTGGGCACAGCCCTGTCTCCCGCGCTGGGCAGGGGTGCTGGGTGCGGATCATGCAGCCGGGGTGGGGTGGGGGGTGAATCTGTGACTGGGCTCGGGGGGGTGTCAGAGTGAGGGCGATGTGTATGTCCTGTGGGGGGATCGAGGGGTGCAACAGGGGGTCAATGTGCCTCAGGCTGGGGGCGTGCCCGGGGGGGTGGCAGGAGGTGGGCACGTGTCCCAGGGGGGCAGCGGGGGATGGGCACATGTCCCGGGGGGGCAGCGGGGGCTGTCGCGGCCCAGGGCAGCAGGGCGGCGTCTCTCTCACGGCTCTCTGTGCAGTTCGAGGGCTGTCACAAGGCCTATTCCCGCCTGGAGAACCTCAAGACCCACCTGCGGTCGCACACAGGCGAGAAGCCGTACGTGTGCGAGCACGAGGGCTGCAACAAGGCTTTTTCCAACGCCTCGGACCGCGCCAAGCACCAGAACCGCACCCACTCCAACGAGGTACGCCCCCGCCCGACGTGGCACGGCCCGCGCCCCCCACTCCAACGAGGTACGCCCCCGCCCGACGTGGCACGGCCCG